>CAUYQU010030531.1:0-17371 GCA_963574635.1 Cheracebus regulus
CCGTGTGGCTCCTTCTCCGGGAATCTCCCAGTCTGTGGGCATCAAAAATTCGTCTGCAATTGCGGCATCCACTCCCTCTCTGCGCTTTCACTGGGAGCTACAATCCTGAGCTGCTGCTACGCGGCCATCTTGGATCTCTCCTTCTTTTCCTTTTTTTTAAATGTTGCTACTAGAAAACTTTAGGTTACATATACAGTTCATATATATAGCTTACATTGTGTGTCTGTTGTACACTGCTGCTCTAGAGGCTTGATTAGAATCCAAACCTGTATTGTTCAGTTTGGTAGCCATGTGTGACTATTTATACTTAAAGTGATTAAAATGAAATAAAATTAGAAATTCAGTTCCTCAGTCACGCTAGCCCAATTTTAAATGCACAAGAGCCATCTGTGACTAGTGGCTACCTTATCAGACAACACTGTTCTAGACCAGGCATTGGTGAACCATGGTCCACAAATTAAGAATGGTTTTACCTTTTTAAGTGTCTGGAGAAAAATCAAAGTAATATCTTATGACATATGAAGATTAAATAAAATTCAGATTTTAGTGTCTGTAAGTAAAGGTTTATTGGGACATGGCTATACTCATTTATTTACATTCTGTCTGGCTGCTTTTGTACTACCACAGCAGAGTAGAGTAGTTGTGTCAGGGACCACATGGCTCAGAAAGCCTGAAATATTTACAGAAAAGATTGGGCCTTGGGCCACCTCTGTCTTAGATCATTCACTTCCGAGTGAAAATCATTTATGATACTGCAGAGCTGTCCTTTTTTTTTTTTTGAGATGGAGTTTCGCTCTTGTTGTCCAGTGGCATAATCTCTGCTCACCACAACCTCCGCCTTCCAGATTCAAGCAACTCTCCTGCATCGGCCTTCTGAGTAGTTACGATTACAGGCATGTGCCACCACGCCCAGCTAATTTTGTATTTTTAGTAGAGATGGGGTTTCTCCATGTTGGTCATGCTTGTGTCGAACTCCCGACCTCAGGTGATCCACCCGCCTCAGCCTCCCAAAGTGCTGGGATTACAGGCGTGAGCCACTGTGCCTTGCCAGAACTGTCCTTTTTATATGCAGTTCTTGAAGTACTTATATAGAACCTATGTGCAGTTGGCTATTCTACTTAACTCTCAAAAAAAAAAAAATACTGTTTTAAAGATTTATTTAAAATACACTGTTTTTAATCAGATAAAACTGTTAAATAGCCCTGTATCATTATGAAATTGCTAATTCTATTAAATTATTGTCTCTTGGCTATTATAAGCTGAATATGCACACTAATAGTACAAAAGCCATGTAATAGCCGGGGAGTGGTGGATATTGCTCTAGAGTTATTGTTAGGCGACATTTTGCCAGAACTGCTTATACTATTTATTTTAGAAATAGGCTAAAGTATAAATTAGCCTGTTTATAAAGTATAAATTTATTTTAGAAATTTTGGTTCATTCTCTAGAATGATCACTATAACTTTAACAGATAAGTGGAAGTAAGTCAGCCACTAATTATTCATAGGCTCTGGAATTCTAAAATCATACAAAGAATGTATGACAATTTATGTTAAAAGAAATAACAGGGACTAGGCACAGCGGCTCACGCCTGTAATCCCAGCACTTTGGGAGGCCGAGGCAGGAGGATCACGAGGTCAGGAGCTCAAGACCATCCTGGCCAACATGGTGAAACCCCATCTCTATTAAAATACAAAAAACTAGCCGGGTGTGGTGGCATGTACCTGTAGTCCCAGCTACTCGGGAGACTGAGGCAGAAGAATCACTTGAACCAGGGAGGCGGAGGTTGCAGTGAGCTGAGATCGTGCACCTGTGCTTCAGTCTGGTGACAGAGCCAAGACTCCATCTCAATCAGTCACTCAATAACAGTGCTACCTGGTGTTTTCCCTACAGAGTTAAGCATTCTTTACTAACACGTCATACCACAATAAAATACCATCATTTGATCACTATCACCACAACAACCTTTGAAAATATCTCTACCCTGAAACCTTGTCTCAGTTTAAGAAATGTGATGTTAATGGCACAAAGTCTAAAATGACTTCTTATCTTTTGCATGACTATAAAGTGAATACATTTGGGTGGTGATAATATATGTTCTGGCTAGATGGGTAAGAGTAACATTTTTTAGGGGGATAAAATATGTTTGGGACTTAATCATTTTGATAGTAAATATTATTTGATATTTAAATATCATTTAAATGTAAATATAATAACTGCTTCTTTACAATCAACTATCTGGAGCAAGATATTGTTGAATGATTTTTCTCCAATTATTGGTAGTTACATTTATAATGGGGACCTTTTAGAAAAAGATGGTCTGTTTTTCACTATGCCTTTTTGTTTAAATCTCTGTTCTCTCTCCCCCTTTAAAGGCCTCCACAGATTTCTAGCACATATCATAAGAAGACTGTATATACTTTAGCCTGGGGGCCACTGGTACCCCAAATGTCACTTGGTAAGTGTCTGAGCAATTCTTTAACAAATATGAGAGTATTCTCTTTCTTTCAGTTTAATCCTAAAATATTAAAAATGGAGAGTCATAACTGGTCTAGTGCACTGACTGCTTATGTGGACTACTTATGTCTCCAGGGGTTCATGAAGGCAGTAGTGGCAGGTAATAAATCACAATTGCTGGGAGAAAACATTTACCCATAATAAGCTACAAACTCACTAAAGCATTGTTTCTTTATTTTAGCTGAAATTTTTCATTGTGTATATGTCTAGTTATCATGCTGGGTCCTGATACCCAGTCTAATTTTCTTCACTAAAACTTACTGTCACTTTTAAATTTTATCAGAATAAGAATGTTACTTCAGTATACCAACAGAATAATATCTGTTTTCACTCACTGTAAAAGCAAACTTAAAGTTTCTGAAATGATCCCTTGCCTTTGATTCAGCATTCTGCCCCTTTCCCCTCTCTTCTAGCCCATCAGTCTTTTTTTTTTTTTTTTTTTTTGAGATGGAGTCTCACTCTGTTGCCAGGCTGGAGTGCATGGTGTGATCTCCGCTCACTGCATCCTCCATCTCCCTACTTCAAGCAATTCTCCTGCCTCAGCCTCCCAAGTAGCTGAGACTACAGGCATACACCACTACGCCCAGCTAATTTTTGTATTTTTAGTAGAAACAGGGTTTCACCATGTTGGCTGGGATAGTCTCGATCTCTTGACCTCGTGATCCACCCGCCTCTGCCTCCCACAGTGCTGGGATTACAGGCATGAGCCACCACACCCAGCGTCCTTCTTTTTCTTATTCCTAAAGTAATGAGTCTTTTCTATTAGTTTTTAAAATAAGTATATTCATCAAAAGTCTCTGATAAGCTTTTCTTAACCATCTATGATGAAACAATTGTAAATTTCTATAGGAATTGCATTACATAGAGAGGAAAGTAGTATAAATTTCAGAACTCGAGTAGCACTGGAATTTGTAGTTCATTTATTCAACAAATATTTACGGGATATATGATTTGTGATCTAGCAGTGGTGAAAGTAAAACTTGCTTTTGGAGAAACCCACGAGAATCACTGTTTGCTTCTTAAAAATTAACAAGAGGATTGTTGTGATACTAAGGAAATCACTGCTTTGATGACAGCTCCTTTTGATAAGACATAGAAAGTCCTACTGTGCTATATAATTCCCAAAGAGTACTCATTTCTGGAAGAATAAGCGAATTCTCAAAAGCCTTGCATTAAGAAGATATATGTTTGTTTTCTGATTCCAGCTTTTGGACCACTACTATTATGAATGCCAGAAGAATGTTTAAAGCAAATATGTTGCATCATATAAATTAACCTAGAATTACAGTAGTATACCTTTTTCACTTCTGCTCTCAACAACTGTTCAGATGGAAAGAACAGTTCAGATGGAAAAAAAGAATCTAATACATTTATTCTGATGTATTAGAATATTTCAAATATATAATTTTTTTTTTTTTGAAGCAGAGTCTCAAGGCTAGAGTGCAATGGCATGATCTCAGTTCACTGCAACTTCTGCCTCCTGGCTTCAATCAATTCTCCTGCCTCAGCCTCCAGAGTAGCTGGGGATTACAGGCGTGAGCCATTATGCCCGGCTAATTTTTGTATTTTTAGTAGAGACAGGGTTTCACCATGTTGGCCAGGCTGGTCTCGAACTCCTGACCTCAGATGATCCACTGCCCTCGACCTCCCAAAGTGCTGGTATTACAGGCATGAGCCACCGTGCCCAGCCTCAAATACATAATTCCTTTAAAAACATCTCATAGTATGATATGGTCATACTATACCAACAAATAGTTAAAGTATGGTGAAGTAACAAATGGTGAAGTACAAAACTGATAAGCTTTCTTTTCTTGTTTCATACAGGAGGAGAAGGAGACAGACCTTCCCTTGCTTTATACAGCTGCGGAGGAGAAGGGATTGTCTTACAGCATAACCCTTGGAAGCTTAGTGGAGAGGCCTTTGACATCAACAAACTCATCAGGGACACCAATTCAATCAAAGTGAGCTCTTGTGGTCCTGAAGTCTTTTCTTGATCTTTCTACATCACAGATCCCTCTGGGTTTCCCATCTTGCAAAATAAATGCCATTATTAGAGATGACCATCATCATACTAAGTCAGTTTTCTTAAATGGTCTTCTAAGGCTGTGTGTGATTTTATGAGTTATAACGTATATCTTAGGTGTCTTTATCCTTGAGTAAAACAGAGAAGTACCTGTCAGACTGTGGGTATGAGGCAAAAAATGAAAAGAACTACTGAAAAAAGGTTTGTCTCAATTGCAGTAATGATTTATTATAAACTTTCAGATCTTAGGTATAAAGCATCGTTTTCAGGCCAACCACTTTCACCAAAGTGATACTGTGGTAAAAATAACAATAATATAGTGTCCAAATGCAACTGCATGGTGCTTTACTCAAGACAAAATTGTCATTTTATTTTTAATTTTCTGGTAAAATGATTTTAGATTTACACAAAGCTGCAAAAATAATACACATAATTTGTTTATATCCTTTATCCAGATTCCCACATTTAATCACATTTGCATTATCATTCTGTCAGTATGCACCAGAACCATCTTTTAAAGTGAGACCTTAAATGTTGAGATGTCCTTACCTTACCCTTTCTTTTTTGAGACAGAGTCTTACTCTGTCACCCAGGTTGGAATGCAGTGGCACAATCTCGGCCCACTGCAACCTCCTCCTCTCAGGTCGTGCGATTCTCCTGCCTCAGCTTCCCAAGTAGCTGGAACTACAGGCTTGGGCCACCACGCCCAGCTAATTTTTGTATTTTTAAGTAGAGACAGGGTTTCGCCCTGTTGGCCAGGCTGGTCTCTAACTTCTGAGCTCAGTTGATCCACCTGTTTTGGCCTCCTTACCCTTTCAAATGAGTATTTTTATTTATTTATTTACTTACTTATTTTTTGAGAGAGATCCTCGTTCTGTCACGCAGGCTGGAGTGCAGTGATGCGTCTCAGCTCACTACAGCCTCTGCTTCCTGGGTTCAAGTGATTCTCATGTCTCAGCCACCCAAGTAGCTGGGATTACAGATGCGTGCCAAGCCTGGCCAATTTTTGTGTTTTTGTTAGAGACAAGGTTTCACCATGGGGGCCCGGGTGTAGTCTCAAGTGATCCACCCACCTCGGCCTCCCAAAGTGCTGGGATTATAGGCATGAGCCACCATACCCAGCCCAGATGAGCATTTTTGTATTATTGCTCATTACTTTTGTATGGCTAGTGTAAAAGTAATATTTAATTATAAATTAAATTATATTGGTTGATTATATTCCCTTGTTGTCTTAAATTTTATCTAAACATTAACATTCAGCAGTGAATAAAAGAGACAAAATTCCTGTTCTAAGACTCTTTAATTGGCACTTGAATGTATGGATCCGAGGTTCATACTAGGAGTCTGCGCTGGAAATAGAAATTTGGAATCCCTTCACAATAATGATAAATGAAGAAGCTGAGGGCATATATGAAGTGAGCTAAAGAGACAATTGAGAAGAGGGCCCAGGCAGCATATAGATATAAGAGGATAATGATTCAGAGAACACCAGCATATAGATATGAGTGGGGAATGATTCAGGGAAAGAAACTTTGAAAGGATAGAAAACAAGGAGAGTGTATATAGTTTGTCTTTAAGACCATGGTTCCCATGTTGTTTAAGCTGATGGGCACAGATCAGTTTAATTAAATATGTTTCACCAGGTTAAGCATTGTAAACATTTAGTGCTTATTGGCCTTGGGGTTTTTTTCTTCTTCTTCTTCTTTTTTGGCCCAGTTAGGAAATGAGCATTAGGATGCTTGTTCTTAGTTATCCTTTGAGTAATTATGTAGATTATTTACAAGAATAGCTGTTGTATAATTAGAACATTTTTTTAACTCTAGGGGTTTTTTTTTCTCATGTTGTCATTGTTGATTTGCGAGATATGTTTAGAGTCAAGATTGGTTTGTTTTGCTTTCTAGTACAAATTGCCTGTACACACAGAGATCAGTTGGAAAGCAGATGGCAAAATCATGGCTCTTGGCAATGAAGATGGGTATGTATTTGCTTCTTTAAGATAAAAACTTTGCAAATGCACATATATTTGATCGCAAGCTGACTAATGCCATCTGTAATATTAGCTGGGGAGGCCCAGTTGTATTTGGTATTTTGAATGATTCTTGATATCCTCTGCTGATCCAGAAGTGCCCTGTATCTTTGAGAACTACAGAATTACTTAGATATTTTCAGTCCCTTGAGAGTATTTGGCTACACTGTATTTTGGCTGTCTTGTGCCTCACAAAATGGTCATCTTGTATGTTGAACTGCCTAAATCTCACTCCATTTTTTAAAAGTAAGCCTAGTCAGAAATGCTTTCTAGGTCTATGTCCTGTCCAGTGTTAATCATAGTAACACAGTCCTAATTCAACTGTTGATTTGTTAATTCTTTTAGCTTCTCCCTGTGATCATTTGTCATTAATGCCTGATGAACACAATTTCATCAAGCATTGTTAGAATGTTAGGAGATTGTTACACTGAGGTAGTGTGGAAAGTTGAAATTTTAAAAGTTTCATTTTTTTAAAAAAGGAATTGTTAGGATATTGTTAGAATTTTTAAAAGCTAAATATGCCTTTTGGAGAATAACTTTTTATACTTGACTTTTTTAATGAGAGATTGACCTTTGCAGTGATAAGAGAGGGTTATCCTATTCTACCTTATCTTTCCTTGGCTGATGGAGTGAGGGAGCTGCTGTTTGCATTGTAACTTGTAATTTGATCATCCATCTTTCTTGTTGTGATGTGTTTCTTATTCCAGATCAATAGAAATATTTCAGGTTCCCAACTTGAAACTGATCTGTACTATACAACAACATCACAAGCTTGTGAATACCATTAGCTGGCATCATGAGCATGGCAGCCAGCCAGAGCTGAGCTATCTGATGGCCTCTGGCTCCAACAATGCAATCATTTATGTGCACAACCTGAAGACTGTCATAGGTAACTTTGGTTTCTTTCATACTGGGTATGATACTGTGTGTTCAGCTACTTTCCATTCTAATCTTTGTCCCTTTTTACTTTTTGATATTAAAATAAGTATTATTCTTACTACTTTTTCTGTTTCAAAGTAATAGATTCATCTTATTTTAAAATGCTTTCAAACATGACAAAAACGGTAACAGAAAATGGAGTTGGCCAGGCACAGTTGCTCATGCCTGTAATATCAGCACTTTGGGAGGCCACAGCAAGATTACTTGTGGCCAGAATTTTGAGACCATCCTATTAAATGGTGAGGCTTAGTCTCTACAAAAAATTAGAAATAAAAAAACAAATTAGCCAGGTTAGAAGTGCACACCTGTAGTCCCAGCTACTTGGGGGGCTGAGCTGGGAGGATCAGTTGATCCTAAGAGTTTGAGGCTGCGGTGAGCTCTATTTGTACCACTGCACCCTAGCCTGGGTGACACAGCACACCCTATCTCAAAAAAGAAAGGGAAAAAAATGAGATTTTCCCCTAATAACTCATCATTCAATAACCAGTGTTTTTGGTTTGCTGCATATTTTCTCTAGATTTTATGATAAAGTCTTAGCCTACATATGTATATATGTTAGTATATATTAATAGGTTTGCACCTCTGTGTACTTGTATGAAAGAATAATCTTCTGTCCCTAGCTAAAAAGAAATCACTGTATATAATATATACTGTGTGCAGTTTTTTCCTCTAAATTTACAATATTTATCATGGACATCTTTTTGTGTCAGTACATTAAAGATCAGTCTTGCTGTTATTAACAGATATCTGCCGGCCAGGCACAGTGGCTCATGCCTGTAATCCTAGCACTTTGGGAGGCCGTAGTGGAAAGATAGCTTGAGACCAGGAGTTTGAGACCAGCCTGTGCAATGTAGTGAGACCCCTCCTCTACAAAAAAAAAAAAAAAAAAAAAAATTATCTGTTTATTCCATTATATGGACATACCATAATTTATCCATTTCGCAATTAAATGACATTCAAATTATTTACATTTTTTTTACAATTTAAGTACTATTATCATAAACTGCCTTATACATATATCTTCATGAACATGAATAATTTTCATACAGAAAGTTCTAGAAGTGGAATTGCTAGGTAAAAAGATGTAGTTTTTTTTTATAGTTATTGCTAAGCAGCTCTCTAAAAACATTATGCCATTTAATACTCCCTCCAGCAGTTTTTGAGTGTTAAACACAAACACAGGACACATACCTCATTCCTGTGTTTGATTGCACCTGATCCTCATAATCCTGTGAGAGTGATAGGTATTGTTATCCTCATTTTCCCAAGATTAAACTGAGGCCCAGAAAGGTTAGCTATTCAGCCAAGTATCATCGCTAATATATGATAGAGCCTAGATTCAACCTCAGAGTATCTAACTGCAGAGTCTGTATGTGTTCTGGCAAGTGCTATTCCACGCCTAGTGAGTTAACTTCCATATGGGTATGGTTTATTCCATAAGGAATCTTAATTTCACTGAGGCCCCTTCGGCATCTGGGAAAACCACAGTAGGTGGTCAGAAGAGCCATTTTTAAATATGAGTGAAGTGGGATTACTTTTTTCCTAATATGAAGAAACTATAATCCAACACTGAACTGTTTTCAGAGTGCTATAAAACATGCTGTCAGCCATAGTGAAAGTAGTTGACATTTTCACTTCTCTAGGATTTACTTCCTGTAGCTTTTTTATTTTTATTTTTTGAGACAAAGTCTCGCCTGTCATCCAGGCTGGAGTGCACTGGCGCTATCTCAGCTCTCTGCAACCTCCACCTCCGGTCCCGGTTCTAGCAGTTCTCCTGCCTGACCCTCCTGAGTAGCTAGGATTACATGCCCATGCCACCATGCCCAGCTAATTTTTGTACTTTTATTAGAGACAGTGTTTCACCATGTTGGCCAGGCTGGTCTCAAACTCCTGATCTCGTGATTCACTCACTTCAGCCTCCTAAAGTGCTGGGATTACAGACGTGAGCCATTGTACCTGGCCCTTCCATTAGTTTTCTAAGAATCTTATTTGTAACAAGAAAAAATATTTTTGGTTCTAGTAGTGACTCTCCTGAATTAAAAGCAATACGGAAAAAGTATTAAAATATAGATACATTTTTCTAATGGTAAATAATACAGTGTCTAACGAACGTATGTTAGCGGATTCTGATCTTATGATTATTATTGGGATTCCAAATTAATCATCCACTTTATATCACATCTACTAAATAATAGAGAAGGGAAGAAAACTGCCAGAATCCATTCATTTAATTTTTACCTTCTTATTTTGAAATAAGTGAGACTTAGAGGAAAGTTACAAGAATTATATGACGAAATCTCATATTCTTTTTCCTATTAATAGATTCAACAGTTTTTAATGTGTTGTCACATTCGCTTTATTCTGTGTGCATGTGTTTACATAGTTTTTCCTACCCATTATCAGTTTGTCAGTTTAACTTAATATACAATAGTTTAATCTTTCCCCAAAAATATATATAACTATTATTTGTCAATTTAAACAAATAGTTTAGGCTAGGCATGGTGGCTCATGCCTGTAATCCCAACACTTTAGGAGGCCATGGCAGGAAAATCACTTGAGGCCGGGAGTTCAGGACCATCCTGAACAATTTAGCAAAACCCCAACTCTACAAAAGTTTTAAAAATTAGCTGGACATGCAGGCATGGTAGCTCACGTCTGTAATCCCAGTACTTTGGGAAGCCAAGGTGGATGGATCACCTGAGGTCGGGAGCTTAAGATCAGCCTGACCAACATGGAGAAACCCTGTATCTACTAAAAATACGAAATTAGCCGGACGTGGTGGCACATGCCCGTTATCCTAGCTACTCAGGAGGCTGAGGCAGGAGAATTGCTTGAACCTGGGAGGTGGAGGTTGTAGTGAGCCAAGATCGTGCCATGGCACTCCAGCCTGGGCAACAACAGCATAACTCCATCTCAAAAAAAAAAAAGTTAGCTGGACATGATGGCCCAGTTACTCAATAGGCTAAGGTGGGAGGAACCCTTGGGCCCAGGAGTTGGAGGCTGCATCCAGTTAGCTGTGATTGTGTCACTGTACTTCACCCTTGGCCACAAAGTAAGACCTAGTTTCTTTAAAAACAAACAAAAAAAAGGTAAAATAATCTGACACCCATATTCTAGTTGTGTCAGTTGATCCAATAATGTCCTTAATAGTGATTTTTTTTTTCTCTAGTGCAGATTCCAATGCAGGATCACCTGTTTGCATTTGGTTGTCATGCCTTTTTAGTCTCCTTTCATCTATAATAATTTCTCAGCCTTTTAAGAATTATTTATTTATGTATATATTTATTTATTTTTTAGAAACTGGGTCTCACTATGTTGTCCAGGCTGGAATGCAGTGGTGCAGTCATAGCTCACCACAGCCTCCAACTCCTCCTGGGCTTAAGCCATTCTCCCACCTCAGCCTCCCGAGTAGCTGGGACTACAGGCGCACACTACCGTGCCTGGCTAGGCTGTGTGTGTGTGTGTGTTTCTTTTTTTTTTTTGAGACAGGCTGGAGTGCAGTGGCACGATCTCGGCTCACTACAGTCTCTGACTCCCAGGCTCAAGCAATCCGCCTATCTCAGCCTTCCACGTAGCTGGGACTATAGGTGTATACCAACACATCTGGTTAATTTTTGTGTTTTTTTGTAGAGTCAGGGTTTCATCAGGCTGGTCTTGAACTCCTGAACTCAAGCAATTTGCCTGCCCTGGCCTCCCAGAGTTCTGGGATTATAGGCATGAGCCAACATGCCTGGCCAAGCCAGCCTTTGTTTAATCTTACATGACATTTTTGAGGAAGAGAGGCACTCATTTTGTAGATGCTTCATTTTGCATTTGTCTGGTATTTTCTCATTACTATATTCAGATTATACATTCTAGCTAAGATATCCTATAAGTGATCATGTGGTAATATTATATGCTAAGTACTGTGGATGTGCCCACACTCTTAATAACTAACAGTGTTGCCTGCTAAAAATCACCTAGACTCAGGAGTCTGAGGCAGGAGAAACGCTTGAACCCAGGAGGCGGAATTTGCAGTGAGCTGAGATTGCGCTGCTGCATTCCAGCCTGGGCAACAAGAGGGAAACTTTGTGTCAAAAAAAAAAAATCACCTTGAAAGTATATGGCAAAATCTTGATTCTTGCCATGTGCATGCCTTCCTGGATATGCTTTTTGCTTGTTTTGTTTTTTTGTTACTGTTAGCAGTGACATACTTCCCTTGCCTTTTAGAGAGCAGCCCTGAGTCTCCAGTGACCATTACAGAGCCCTACCGGACTCTCTCGGGGCATACAGCCAAGATTACCAGTGTGGCATGGAGCCCTCATCATGATGGAAGGCTGGTATCTGCTTCCTATGATGGTACAGCCCAGGTACTATTGTGTCCTTGTCGCTGTGGGTCCTTCACTATATTCTCTAACAAACTCTTCTTTTCCCCCAGTTGTGAGCAGGTTTTCCCTCCCCCATTATCATCATCTACAGAAGGAGATGTTCTGGGCTCTAGGAGGCATTTTAGTTTTATTCCACATAGCTGGGCCTTTAGCAGGCTAAGACTGGGGGGGTTTTGGGGTTTTTTTTTGTTTTTTTTACTTAGATGAAGGGTAAGTGTCAATAGGAACTAGCTAACTCTAACATTTTTACAGATTTCTCTCTGATTCATTATGAGTATGGTGGACTTAACATGATGTACAAAGTACTCTCTTCTGTTCAGACACTGAAATAGTGGCTAAAAATCACAGAATTTTTAATAATAAATTGGTAAGTTAGAAATCTCCAAGTTCTAAAAAAATAAAGATGAAATGCCAAGCCAGATCTATGAGAGAGGACTTCTGTATATCAGAACTAGAATAGACATTAGGAGCTGGAGACCTAACATCTGTGATGTTTCTCTCTCTCAGTGTTGAGTTGTAACTGAGCTAACTGCGCAAAGCTAGGAGCCGCAAATTGCTGCCTTCTGTGAAACTGAGTTCAGAATAATTCAAGAAATAGAAAGGAAATTGGCCAATTGCTCAAGGAATTGGAGACAAAAGAATAAGCTAAGAGAAATTAGAACTGTAATTTCCGGACTAGATATGGGCTGTTTTCTTCATGATACCAGAATCTCAAGCCCAAAAGTTAACATACAGTATTGGTTTGAGACAGTGAAATCCATAGGACACCAGTAGAAGCTCATTCAAAATCATCCCCGTAAGAATGCCTATACATCTCAGAGCACAGAAGCCTCCCACAGGAAATAGGACTCTTCTGAAATTTTTTAAGAGAAAACTCAAAATCACATGAGGAAATAAGCCATAGATTTTTCTTTTTTTTAATTAGAAAACATACCCCCAAACAATAGAATAACCAGAAAATGTCTATTCGGTCATACTTTTGGGTTTAGGTGTGGGATACTCTCCGGGAAGAACCCCTGTGTAATTTCCGAGGACATCGAGGTCGACTGCTTTGTGTGGCGTGGTCTCCTTTGGATCCAGACTGCATCTATTCAGGGGCAGATGACTTTTGTGTGTACAAGTGGCTCACTTCCATGCAAGATCATTCCCGGCCTCCTCAAGGTCAGTCAGAACCTAGGGCTTATCTAATTATTTTTCTCCCTTTCTTAATAATTGAGTTCATCAGGATTGAGCAAGGGATACATTTGTGCCGGACATTAGTGACAGTATGGCAGGGGTCCGAGCCTAAGCAAGAAGGCAGCCACAAGGGCTTGAGAACACCACCACCCACAATAGGAAAGAGCATACGTAGCACTCAGATCTTGGTTTCTTTTTTCAGACAGAGTCTTGCTCTGTTGCCCAGACTGGAGGGCAGTGGCACAATTTTGGCTCACTGCAGCCTCCACTTCCTGAGTTAAACTGATTCTTGTGCCTCAGCCTCCCTAGTGGCTGGGACTACAGGTGCACACCACCATGCCCGGCTAATTTTTTTGTATTTTTAGTAGAGACAGAGTCTAGACATGTTGGCCAAGCTGGTCTCAAACTCCTAGCCTCAAGTGATCTGCCCACCAGCCTCCCAAAGTGCTGGGTTTACAGGCATGAGCCACCGTGCCCAGCCCAGATCGTGGTTTCTAAATGTCATTCTCCATTAAAAGTGTCCATGGCTTCTTGGAGAAATGACTGGTTCCAGGCTGGGACAGGAAAAATACAAACTGAAATTGAAATGTTCTTATGCTAGAGAAGAAGGCAGTACTCAAAGACTTAAGGAGACATGTCAAAAGGATAAAAGAGACAGCTTGAAGAGGCTCCCACTGACCAAATCTGAGACAGTAGTTGAAAGAAATAAGAGGAAAATTCAATTTCTAGCTAAGAAAGATTAATTGGTATCAAGACATGCCATAAACAACTAGAAAACTAGACAAAATATGTTAAGCAACTGCTGGGCACATGGCTCACGTCTATAATCCCAGCACTTTGGGAGGCTGAGGCTAGAGAATCACTTGAGGCCAGGAGTTTGAGACCAGCCTGACAAACAGCGAGATCGCATCTATACCAAAAATTACAAAATAAAAGTAAATTTTAAATAAAAGAATATATTAAATAACTAGAAATTTACACCCAAAGGAATGAAATGATGTGTCCACATAAAGACTTGTAAAAGAATGCTCATAGTAGCTTTATCTGTGATCACCAAAAACTGGTAAGAATCCAAATGTCTGTCATCAGATAAATGAATTAATTGTGGTGTATCCCTACAGTAGACTTCTATCTAGCAATAAAAAGAAGATAATAACTGATAAAGAACAAAATGGATGAATCTTGATAAAACATTATGCCAAGCCGAAGCAGCCAGGCACAAGAGACTACATACTGTATAATTCCGTTTATGTGAAATTCTTTTGTTTTTTTCATGTGGTTTTTTTTTGAGACAGAGTCTTACTCTGTCACCCAGACTGGAGAGCAGTGGCACAGTCTTGGCTCACTGCAACCTCTGCCTCCCAGGTTCGAGTAATTCTCCTGCCTCGGCTTCCTAAGTAGCTGTGACTACAGATGCATGCCTCATGCCCAGCTAATTTTTTGTGTTTTTAGTAGAGATAGAGATTACCATGTTGGCCAGGCTGGTATTGAACTCCCAGCCTCAGGTGATCTGCCTGCCTCAGCCTCCCAAAGTGCTAGGATTACAGGCATTAGCCACTGCACCCAGAGTATGTGGAATTCTTCAGCAGGCAAAACTAAACCACAATAAGAGCAGATGAGTGATTACTAGGGCTCAAGCAGGGAGTATATCTTACCACAAAGAGGCTTGATGGACATATTAGATTGGTGCAAAAGTAATTGTGGTGGTGGGTAGGTTATATGACTACATATATCTGTCACAGCTCATCAAAGTATTAAAAAGTGAGTGTATTTTATATTACATCTCAAAGATGATTTTAAAATAAGCAAAGGATGAAAACCTTAAAATATTAATGTAAAGACCTGTAAAATGTAAATATAACAGTAATGGAGGAATTAATGAGTCCAGACTGATATAATAAATAAACGAGTGCCTAAATAAATGGAGAGAAGCACAAACTCTTCCCTGTGGTATAATGCCAACTAATGAATGTAGAGTGAAATGTTGGAATTGGAAGTTCATCCTTTGGGCCAGGCACAGTAGCTCATGCCTGTAATACGAGCACTTTGGGAGGCGAGCTGATCACTTGAGCCCAGGAGTTTGAGACTAGCCTGGCCAACATGACAAAACCCCATCTCTGCAAAAAAAAAAAAAAAAAAAAAAAATACAAAAATTACCCAGGTGTGGTGTCGCACACTTGTAGTCTCAGCTATTCAAGCTGTTCAGGAGGCTGAGGCAGGAGGATAGCATGAGCCTGGGAGGTCAAGTAAGGCTGCAATGAGCTGAGATTCTGCCGCTGCACTCCAGCCTAGGCAACAGAGCAAGAGCCTATCTCAAAAGAAAAAAATTCACCATTTGGCGGTCATCGTGGTAGCATTTTTTAATCAAGAAACATCAGTGAATACTAAAGCTAGTAGATGCAAATACTTAGTAGTTAAACAGGGGAAATACCCTTTTAGGGAGTAGCCTGCATGACACCCCGTTAATCAGGTGATCAAAGTAAACCAAAGGACAAATAAAAATAAGCTGCTACCTCATAGATTTCCCTGGATGAACACAGCAGCACTAATGTGCATTCCAGCTAAAGATGCATACCCTAAATAGAGCCATAAAAAACATCTGGCAGACCTAAATTGAGCGAAATTGGACAAAATAACTGTCCTGTAATCTTCAAAGTTTCAAATTATGAAAGTCAAAGAAAAACCATGCAACTAACTGTTGCAGGCTGAAGGGAAGCAGAAAGGCATGACAGCCAAATGTACTGTGTGATCCTGAATTGATTCCTTTCGCTATAAAAGACATCTGAGTGAAATTGGCAGAACTTAAGTAGAGTGTATGGAATAGATGACAGTAATGTTTTATGTTAATTTCCTGATTTCCATGGTTGTACTGTGGTGATATTGGAGCATATCTTTGTTCATAAGGTACACACTAAAGTAATTGGGCGCTATTGGGCATAATGTTTATGATTTGATGAAATCTCAAAGGAGTTTGGTTAATACTGTGGTAATATAACTCTAAAAGTTCATTGGGAATGAAGGGAAAGGGTAAAAATGCTATTAAAGAGTAATGAGGTATTGGAGTTTACCACCTAGAGTGCTTTTACCCAAGAATATACATTTTAGTCTTTCCTTCTTTATTGTGATTCCCGTAGGCAAAAAAAGTATTGAATTAGAGAAAAAACGACTCTCTCAACCTAAGCCAAAGCCCAAAAAGAAGAAAAAGCCCCCCTTGAGAACTCCTGTAAAGCTGGAATCGATAGATGGGAATGAAGAAGAAAGCATGAAGGAGAACTCTGGATCTGTTGAGAATGGTGTGTCAGACCAAGAAGGGGAGGAGGAAGCACGGGAGCCAGAATTACCCTGTGGCCTCACTCCAGCGGGTACGTGGCAGAACCCTGTGTATCATTAGGAGCTCATGTCTAGGAAACTAAGCTAGGTCCTTACTCAGTTTGAAACTTTGCTATCTCAGACCTTCCCATTTTATTTTTTTTCAAGCTTTATTCAAGTCTCTAAAATAAACATCTTTGAAGTTTTAAAGGGGTTCTAGTGGATGTTTGGGATGTAAATAGTAAACTTTTATAGAGAAAACTTCTGATTCAACTTGGGAAGGTAAAACCATGGGACAAAGTGAAGCTGAGATAGTTGTGTACATAGGAAATTACATGGGAAAAGTTTTAATACTATGACATCATTAGCCACATTTATTGAAAGAAACCACTGTATCTTACAAATGTCTGACCCAGAAGCTACCACCACTGTGAGAACTTGCAAGCTCTCACTCCTCTTACCTGGAGTTTATACCTGGCTTTCTGTCTTCTCACAGAAAAAAATGTGTAAGTGTTTACTAGGTTATTCTAGTGAGGTAAGCTATAGTGGTGGTTCTCAGATTTCTCACAAGACAGTGTTCCATCACTAATTTATGATAATCTATTTCTAGTTTAAAGACAAAAAAACTGTTACTAGATAAAAATTTTGGCACTTTTTAAATTTTATACATTTAGCTTAAATACATGGTCCCTATTAAAATAAATGATTAAATAGCAAACAGTATAAGTAGAAGCAATGACTCATGCTTAATTCTAAAACGGAATATATTGATGTGACAGAATTAAAATGTCTATTATATGTGATACAAGGCATCCCAGTTGCTCTCCATCCCAAGGGATAGCTGTTAGACACATAGTTGGGGTAAATAAAGAGCAAAAAGCCTAATGGATTTATTATTTTGGCCCATCAGAATGCTTTTCTAGTTGGGTACAGTGGCACATACCTTTAGTCCCAGCCACCTGCCTTGGCCTCCCAGAGTGCTGGGATTACAGGCATGAGCCACCACACCCAGCC
>CAUYQU010030532.1:0-14421 GCA_963574635.1 Cheracebus regulus
GACTTAGACTCCCACACAATAATAGTAGGAGACTTTAACACTCCACTGTCAATATTAGACAGATCAATGAGACAGAAAATCAACGAGGAAATCCAAGATTTGAATGCAGATCTGGACCAAGCGAACTTAATAGACATTTACAGAAGTCTCAACCCCAAATCCACAGAATATACATTCTTCTCAGCACCACTTCGCACTTACTCTAAAGTCATCCACATAATTGGAAGTAAATCACTCCTCAGCAAATGCAAAAGAACGGAAATCACAATGAACAGTCTCTCAGACCACAGTGCAATCAAATTAGAACTCAGGATTAAGAAACTAACACACAGTATTATTTTGCCATCCCTATTCCTTAACACAGTGCTTGACTCCAAGGAAGTGCTTAAGAAAAATTTGCTGACCGGCACTGGCCTGAAATCCGAATATAGTCTCTTGTGCTTTACATAACACTGAACACAAAAGACAAAAAATCCTGAGTCACCAAGTTCTGAAAGCAGACTCAGGTCCCTTCTGAAGCAGAAGGGAATTGTGGGCAAAGGATAAATGTCAGGTGATGGCAGAGAATTCTGCATATACAATAAACTTGTGGAAGAAACTCTCCAAAAATTGATTTTTTTAAATTTTATTGTAATTATGACTGATTAGTAAGGATCCGCTCATCATTACTGCAGATTTCAAAAACTGTTGTGTATGGTAGGGAGAAATCGGCCATTGTGGAATCTTAAATATGATTGTTTTGAACGAATGGTTTAATTCATTAAGCTTATACTTAATAAGCGTATATTATGTATCAGACATCATGGTGTGTATAGAAAGGTAAGTGACACATGACTGTTTCATAGCCCAGGAGAGAGACCAGCGTAAACTACCAATTAAAGAAAAGGAATTAAAGAAAGGTAAGGATTTTGTTAGAAAAACCACAGAAGCCACTTCCAGTAGAGAGCAGCAATAATGTCTTTAAAAAGATGAAGAATCATTAGTATCTTTAAGTGCACAACTCTTTTTCAGTGGAGAATCTTGTCATGAGATGAATCTAATATCTTCAGTGCATGAGGACCTCCAAGCAGAGGAAGATTTGAACTGAAAGTATCCGTGAAACATTTTAAGAATTTTTTACTATTGAGAACTTTCATTCTCTGCCATCTCCAAGACCACACACCTTTTTTATAAACTCCATCCCCTCAACTTGTGAGCCAGAGCATGTGAGTGAAATAACAAAAAGAGGACAGAAAAGAAAATTAGGCCAAATATCACTGAATACGACTGTTAGAGCTGTGGGAATTGAATGATGCCGAAGTTCGCACACGTTCCTCAGCATTTGCATTATGAATGAAAGCTTTTCTAACTCTTCCTGCTCCTTCTTAACTTCCTTTATGGAGATATTTTTCTTTGTTAACCATCTGTTAATTAACAGAAATAGAACTCTTATATGTCATAGAGCCTGTGACAACAAAATATAATTGCTCAAGATTGTTCCTTCCTTCCCTTACTGTCTTCTCTTCTCCCCCTCTCTCTGCTCTGTAACTTTTTTCATTACTCTTTGGGCAAAACATGACACACAAAAATCGTAAGGCACAAACCCTACTCACAGGATGCTCAGCCTATTGGAAAAGTCAGATACATTTAAAACTACACACATACACATACAAACACATACATACACACTTACATATTTTAAAAACAAAACAGGATAATTGATGGAGGAGAAGTGGTTGCACTGTTTGGGAGATAATTTCAAGGAAAGCTTCCCAGAGGAATAACACCTAAGAAATAAAGAATAATGTAGTTGTAGACAACCTTCAAGACGACTTCCAGTGATCTTCACCTTCTGGTGTTCACATCCTTGTATAGTCTCTTCCTATGGCGAACCAGGCCATCTGAGTGACCAAAAGAGTACTGCAGAAGTAATGGTATGTAATTTCCAAGGGTAGATTATAAAAGGCATTACAGCTTCTGCCTTGGTCTCTGAGATCACTTGTTCTGAGAGAAGGCAACCTACATGCTGTGAAAACTGTCAAGTAACCCTATGGATAGGCCCAGGTGGAGAGGCTGCCTGCCAACAGCCAGCCCCAGTTTGCCAGCCATGGGTCATGTTATCATTTTGGAGATAGATCCTCCAGCCAGCTAAGCCTTCAGATAGCTCCAGCTGTCATCTAACATCAACCCCCAAGCCAGAAATGCCTAACTGAGCCACTTTCAAATTCTTGACCTATAGACACCCTGAACAATAATAAATAATTATCATTTCTTTAAACTACTAAGTTTGGGGATAATTTGTTATTCAGGATTTCCATTTTTAAAGGCTAAATAATAATTCATTGTATGTATATACCACATTTTCTTTATCCATTCATTCATAAATGGACATTTAAGCTACTTCCACCTTTTGTAACTTTTTTGAATAATGCTGCAATGAGCAAGAGTGTGTAAATACCTCTTCAAGATACTGTTTTCAATTCCTTTAAATATATATTCAAAAGCAAGATTGAAGGATCATATGGCAATTTTATTTTTAATTTTTTGAGAAACTTCCAGGCTGTTTTCCATAATGGCTGCACCACTTTACATTCCGACGAAAAGTGCACAGGCATTCCAATTTCTCCACATCTTTGCCAACAATGCTGGGTTTTTTTCTGTTTTGTTTTTTGTTTTGTTTTGTTTTTTTCAGTTGTCATTCTAATGATTGTGAGGTGATATCTTATCATGATTTTGATTTGTATCTCCCTAATGAATAGTGATGTTGAACATATTTTCATAAGCCTGTTAGCCGTTTGTTTATCTTCTTTAGAGAAATGTCTATTCAGGTACTTTGCCCAGTTTTTAATTGGTTATTTGTTTTTTATTGTTGTTGAGTTGTAGATCTTTGTATATTCTGGATATTAATCCCTTTTCAAATAATGTGATTTGCAAATATTTTCTTCCATTACATAGTTTGACTTTTCCCTCTGTTGTTTCCTTTGATGTGCAAAAGTTTTTAAGTTTGATGTAGTACCATTTGTCTGCTTTTGCTTTTGTTGCTTTTACTTTTGGTGTCATAGCCAGTAAATCACTGCCAAATCAAATATCATGAAGCTTTCCCCTATATTTTCTTCTGGCACAGTTTCACATCTTATGTCAAATCTTTACTCTGATTTCCCATGTCATTTGTTGAAGAGACTGTCCTTTCTGCATTATATAGCCTTGGCACCCTTATTGAAGATCATTTGACCGTATACCAGAGGGTCTATTTCTGGGCTTTCTGTTCTGTTCCATGAGTCTATATGTCTGTCTTAATGCCAATTCTACACTGTTTTAATTACTTGAGGCTTATAACTTGTTTTGAGATCAGGAGTGTGAGGTCTCCAGCTTTTTCTTTCTCAAAATTGCTTTGGCTTTTCAGGGTATTTGTGATTCCATATGAATTTTAGAATATTTTTATTTCTTTGAAAAGTGTCATTGTGATTTTGATAGAGACTGCACTGAATCTGTAGAATACTTTGTGTAGTATTGACATTTTTAACAATATTGTCTTGTAATCCATGAACACAGAATGTCTTTACATTTGTTTCTTTTATTATTTCTTTCAGCAATGTTTCAAAGTTTTTACTGTAAAATATTTTACTTCCTTGTTTAAATTTATTCCTAAGTGTTTTATTCTTTTAATGGTATTATAAGTGGGATTATTTTCTTAATTTTTTTTGCCTTGTTCCATGTATAGAAATGCAATTGATTTTGTGTGTTGATTCTGTATCATGCAACTTTCTTGAATTCACTGATTAATTCTAACAGGTCTTTTTTGTGTGGAATCTTTAGTATTTTCTACATACAAGATTACACCATTCATAAATAGAGATAATTTCACTTCTTCCTTTTCAACTCTGATACATTTTATTTTTCTTGGTTAATTGCTCTGGCTAAGACTTCCAGTACTATATTGAATAAAAGTGGTGAGAGTGAGCATCTTTGCCTTATTCCTGATTGTAGAGAAAAAGATCACTAGAGGAAAAGATGTTAGTTTTTCACCACTATTATGTTAGCTATGAGAAGTTTATATATGGCACTTACTATGTTGAGGTAATTTTCTTCTATTCCTAGTTTGTCCAGTATTTTTATCACAAAAGAGTGTTGAGTTTCCTCAAATGTTTTTTCTGCATCAATTGAAATGATCATATAAGTTTTGTCCTCCATTCTGTTAATGCAGTATATTGCACTGACTGACTTTCATTTGTTGAATCATACCTGCATGGCAGGACTAAATCCCACTTGGTTATAGTGTAGAATCCTTTTAAAGTATTTGCTAGTATTTTGTTGAAGAAATTTGTCCCAATATTCCTCAGGGTTATTGATATGTAGTTTTCTTTTCTTGTAGCATCTATGTCTGATTTTGATATCAGAGTAACCAAAAAATGAGTTTGGAAGCATTCCCTCCTCTTCAGTTTTTTGAAAGAATTTCAGAAGGGCTGGTGTTAATTTTTCTTTAAATGTTTTCTAGAATGCTCCAGTAAAGCTGTCTTGTCCTGGGCATTTCTTTGTTGGGAGATTTTTAATTACTGATTCAATCTCCCAACAAGTTATAGGTCTGTTTGGGATTTTTACTTTTTTATAATTCTCTTTTGGTAGTTTGTATGGTTCCGTAAATATATCCATTTCTTCTAGGTCATCCAATTTTTTGGTGTATAATTATTCATAGTATTATATCGGGATCTTTTTTTTTTCAATTTTGGTGTCATTAGTTGTGATATCTCCTCTTTCATTTCTGATGTTTGTTATTTGATCTTTCGTCTAGTTAAGGGTTTGTCAATTTTGTTGCACTTTTCAAAAAATAGCACTTAGTTTCATTGATTTTTATCTCTTGTTTTTATATTATCTATTTTATTTATTTCTATTCTAATATTTATTAGTTCATTTCTTCTGCTAACTTTGGGTTTATTTTGTTCTTTTTCTATTTCTCTGAGGAATAAAGTTAAGTTCTTGATTTAAGATCTTTCTCTTTTTTAACATAAGTTTTTATTACTATAGCCTTCCAAAGCTCTTAGCACTGCATTTGTTGCATCCTGTAAGTTTGGGTATGCTGTGTTTTACTTTTTATTTTTATCAAGATATTTTCGAATTCCCTTGTTATATCTTCTTCGACCCATTGATTCTTCAACAGTGTTCTTAATTTTCCTGTACTTGTAAATTTCATGGTTTACTTCTGCCCTTCATTTTTAGTATTATTTCACTATAGTTGGAAAAGGTATTTGGCATTACTTCAATCTTCTTAAATTTGTTAGGACTGATTTTGTGATCTAACATGTAATCTATTTTGGAGAATGTTCTGTGTGTATTAGGGAAGAATGTACATTGTGTTGCTATTGGTTGCAGTGTTACATATGTGTCTATTAGGTACAATTGGTCTATAATGTTGTCCAGATCTTTTGTCTCCTTATTAAGCATCTGTCTGGTTGTTCTATCCACTACTGAAAATAGAGTATTCTAATATTAATGTGTTACCATTTATTTCTCCCTTCAATTCTGTCAATATTTGCTCAAATGTTTGCGTGCTCTGATGTTAGATATGCATGCATTTATCATTGTTATATCTTCTTGGTGAATTGATTTTTATATGATTATATAATGTTTTCTTTGTCTCATGCAACAATTTTAAACTTAAAGTCTATTTTTTTCTGATATAAGTATGATCACCTTGTTCTCTTAATTACCATTATCATGGAATATCATTTTTCATCCTTTTGTCAATGTTTATAATGAGTCTCTTGGATACAGTTCATAGTTGCATTTTATTTCTGTCTTTATCCATTCAGTCTGGGGTATTTAATTTATTTATATTTAAAGTAATTACTGATAGAGAAAGATTTAAAACTGCATTTTAAACTGCTTTTTGTATAACTTGTTATTTTGTCATTCTTTACCCTCTTACTGCCTTCCTTTGTTTTGCTGATTTTTTGCAGTGACATGGTTGATTCCTTTCTCATTTTCTGTGTATATCTTCTATAGCTATTTACTTTGTGGTTACCATGGAGATTATATAAAATATTTTATAGTTATAATAATCTATTTAAAACTGGTAACAACTTCAATCAGATACAAAACTCTAGTCATTTATTTCCTCCATAATTTAAAAAAATATTTTGTATCCATTAACATAATTTTACAGTTATGGGTATTTGTTATGCTTTTATCTTTTAAATTCTATACCAAAATCAAAAGTGATTTATGAGACTTCTGGTTCCAAAAGGGCACCATAGAAGTACTGGCCTTATTTCCTATCCCCTCACACACACAGAGAAAATTAAAAACAAATATGTACTGTCAAGATTATCATCAACTAGAAAAAAATGAATATTATTAAAATGACCATACTGTCCAAAGAAATATACAGATGCTATTTCTATCAAACTACCAATAACATCCTTTCCAGAATTAGAAATAACTATTTTAAAATTCATATAGAACCTTTTAAAAAAGGTCCAAAGAGCCAAGACAATTCTAAGCAAAAAGAACAAAGACAGAGGCACCATGTTACCCAACTTAACACTATACTACAAGGCTACAGTAATGAAAACAGCATGGTACTAGTACAAAAACAAACACATAGAGTAATGGAACAAAATAAAGAGCTCAGAAATAAGGCTACGTACCTACAACCATTTAATCTTTGACAAAGCTGAAAAAGACAAGCAATGGAAAAAAGACTCCTTAGTCAACAAATTGTGCTAGGATAACTAGCTAGCCATATGCAGACGATTGAAACTGGTTCCCTTCTTATACCGTATACAAAACCATCTCAAGATGCATTAAAAACTTAAATGTAAAACCCAAAACAATACAACTCTGAAAGACAATCTAGTCATACCATTAAGGACATAGGAATAGGAAAAGATTTCATGACAAAAACGTCAAAAGCAATTGCAATAAAAGCAAAAATTGACAAGCTGGCTCTAATTAAACTAAAGAGCTTCTTCACAGCAAAAGAAACAACAAATAGTTTGTTTTTCGAATAATATATAATACCTCTAAATTAACTTAACCAAAGAAGTGAAAGTTCTATACAAGGTTAACTATAATGACTCATGAAAGAAATTGAGGAAGACACAATGATATGGATAGATATTCCATGTCAATGAATTATAAAAATTAATACAGAATCAATGCAATATCTTTCAAAATACCAATGTCATTCACAGAAATAGAAGAAAACTTTTCTAAAAAGTATATGGAAACACAAAAGAGCACATATAGCCAAAGCAATATACTGATCAAAAATAACAAAGCTGGAGGCATTATGTTACTTGACTTTCCAAATATGCTACAAAGCTATGGTAAACAAATAAGCATGGCACTAGAATAAATGCATACACATAGACCAATGGAATGGAATAGGTAATCCAGATATAAATTCATACATTTATGCCAACTTATTTTTCACAGAGCTTCTATAAAAAAGACAGGAAATAATGCTGATGAAGATGTGGAGAAAGGGGAACGCTAGTACACCATTGGTGGATATGTAAATTAACACAGTCACTATGGAAAACTGAAGTTTTCTCAAAAAAAAAAAACAAAAATAGAACTACTGTATGATACAGCAATTCTACTACTAGATATATATGTCAAAGAAAAGAAATCAATGTATCAAAGAGAAATCTGTACTCTCACATTTATTGCAGCACTATTCATAATAGCCAAAATATAGAATCAAACTCAGTGTCCATCACTGGATTAATAAAGTAAACATGATATACAGACATCATAGAATATTATTTAGCCATAAAAAAATGAAGTCCTGTCATTTGCAGTAGCATGATGGAACCAGAGGGAATTATGCTAGATAAAATAAGCCAAGCAGAGAAAGACAAATATTGCATGCAAGTTCTCACTCACATGTGAGAGTTAAGTGGATCTCCTGAAAGCTTTAGTATAGATTGGTGGTTACCAAAGGCCAGGAAAGATAGGGGAGATCAGGGGAATGAAGTGTGATTGATTAACGGGTAGAAACATAGGGTTTGATAAACAAGATCTAGTGTTTGATAGATCAGTATAATAACTACAGTTTACGATAACTTATTCTATATTTTAAAATAGCTAGAAGAAAATAATTCCGATGTTTCTAGCATAAAGACAAATATTTAAGGCAATGAATATCCCAACTTCACTGATTTGATCTTTATAAATTAGATGAACCTATTAAATTGCTACATGTACCTCCAACATATATACACCTATTAGGTATTAATAAGGAAATAAAATTTTTAAAAGTGATTTATGTACTATCATTATTGTATTATAGGATTCTGTATTTGTTGATATATTTACCTTTTCCAGAGATTTTTATTTTTGTCTTATACCTTAATGTTGCTGTCTCATGTCTTTCTTTTAACTTTAAGGACTCTAGCACTTCTTGCAAGACAGGTCTAGTTTTGATGAACTTCATCAGCTTTTGTTTATCTAGGAAGATAACAAAAGAAGATACTTCTCCTTCATTTTTGAAGAATACTTTTGCCAGTTATAGTATTCTTGTTTGCCAGATTGTTTTTTTTCAGCACCTTGATTATTAACTCCATTCCCTAATGTTTCAGCTGATAAATCTACTAATAATTTATGGAGCTTCCTTGTATATGACAAGTCAATTTTCTCTTTCTGTTTTCAAAATTCTCATTGTCTTTGCCTTTGGACAGTCTGATTATAATGTATCTTGTTGTGGACCTCTTTAGATTGCATATTTGGGAAGTTTACAACCATTATTTCCTCATATAAACTCACTATTCTCTCTCTTTTCTCAATGTATAAGTTTTATAATGCAATACTGGTCCACTTGATAGTGTCCCACAAGTCCCTTTGCTTTGTCTCCTTTCTGCTTTTTTTGTGTTGTTTTGTGCTTTTGACTTAATAATTTCAAGGTAACTGTCTTTGAATTTGCTGATTCTTTCTTCTACTTAAGTTTTCTGTTGAACCTCACGAGTAAATTTTTAAATTCAGTTATTGTATCCTTTAGCTTCAGAATTTGTTTGCTTCTATAGTTTCTATCTCTTGGTTAATATTCTCATTTTGTTAATGCATCATTTTCATGATTTTGTTTAGCTGCCTATATGCATTCTTATATAGCTCATAGAGGTTCATTAAGATATTATTTTACATTGCTTTTAAAGAATTCATATACCTTCGTTTCTAGAGATTCATTTTGTTGCTTTGATTGAGCCATGTTTTCCAGTTTCTTCATATGGTTTGTTGTTGTTGTTATTGTTGTTGTTGCTGCTGGGATTTGGGCATCTGAAAAACAGCCACCTCTCTCATTCTTTATAGACTGTTTTTGTACAGAGGAAGATACCAAACAGCCTGGCTAGAGATGCTAGAGTCCTCTCAACCACTTTTCAGGTATGTGTTTTCTCTGAGCTTGTGCATTTACTTTCCTAATTAGAGAGGTTTTCTGGTTTCTTTTTCAGAAGCCCATTTCTTTTTTTCCTATGGTATCTGTCTGTGTACCGCAGGTTTGTGAAATGTAGCAACAAGCTGCCTAGCTCTCCTTTATTTTTTCCTCAGTGGCTCCCAGACATCTAAAGTATGCCAGTTCCCTGTCAACACTCTGAGTCAGATGAGACAGAAACCAGTCCCTCAGGCAGCCCCTGAAAAGCTGAAACATTGGACTACATTTCAGTCTTCTCTTTCCTGAGACAGAAGCCACAATTTGGACATTCTTTTTTTCCTGATTACACTAAGCACTTAGCTGTGCTAGCTTGGAAGGAAGGGTTATCATGGGTGAAATGCAATGGCTTTTATTATCCATTTAAATGCAGCTATTCTTGGCTTTATGCTTGCTTTGGGTACTGTGACTTCTTAACTGATTTCTGGAGTTCTCATAAAGAACTTTTGGACTATATATTGTTGTCAGGGTCTCTGGGGAGAAATGAGGGCTGGGGCATTTTATTCTGCCATCTTGCTCTGACATAGAGCTTTTAGATAAACTCTATTTAAATATGGGTTGGCAGAGAATGCTGTGCCAATTTAGCCCCACCTTCATTCCTCCTCTTGTCTTATATATATAGCCTCAAATGATACAGAATTTTCTTACAGGCTCTTACAGACATTTTATAGCCATGTTTTTTAGTCTTTTAAAATGCAATAACAACTACTTGCAGGAAGCCCTACTAGGTGGGCTCCTCTCTTTTTATGGGTGAAGGGACTCACTGCTTCATGAATGAGCTAATTGTATTGATGGCAGTTATAGTCTTCAGAAAATGAGTTTTTATTTTTTCTTCTTTATTGAGCTGTAATCTGCTTTTTTTTTTTTTTATAGTTTCTACTCATTGCTCCTAGTTCTACCCTTAGTAGAAATGAGAATCAAGCTTATTTGAGATTTTGTTTTTATTTTTAATTACACAGGGCAGTCTTTTATTTAAAGATGGCTAATGCCTTATCATACTCTGGTCTGCTTCTGTATTAATATCCATAAGCTCTTCTGCCATATGGATTCAAGGCCTTCTCTCCATTCTTCTGCCCTCCACTGAGTCAAATTTGCTCCTGTTCTTAAATTTTTTTTTTTTTTTACAAAGGGACCCCTGAACTAAACCCAAGATTCCAGATGATGTGTGATCAGTGCAAAGTGGAAAGGAACAATTACTGCTTGAAATTAACTCATTGTACTCCTGATGATGGGATCTTTACTTCATTTTTTATTATTTTTAAGCAGTTTGTTCAAGTTAAACTTTTACTTTTTAAAAAATCCCTAATATATTTTTTTCACACACAATTATGCCAGTTCAAGTCTTCCTCATCCTATACTTATGAAGGAAGTACTAGAATTTTCAGACCCAGAGTCCTAAATGAGGAATGTAATTAACAAAGAAAGCAGGAGGTTTAAAGAAAAAAAAGAGAAGATTCAAAAAAGTATAATTGGGTATGACAAAGATGACATTTCAGCCAATCCCACGGAAATACAAAGGATCGTCATAGACCATTATAAACATCTCTAGGCACACAAATTAGAAAACCTAGAGGAAATGGATACATTCCTAGAAACACAGCCTCCTAAGATTGAATCAGGAAGAAACTGAAAACCTGACCAGGCCAATAGGAAGTTTGGAAATTGAATCAATAATTTAAAAACCTACCAATCAGAAAGAGCCCTGAACCAGATGGATTTACAGCTGAATTCTACCAGATATACAAAGAACTGATACCAATCCTATTGAAACTATTCCAAAAAATAAGGAAGAGGGGCTCCTCTCTAACTCATTCTATGAAACCAGCATCATCCTGATGCCACCAGTTGGCAGAGATACAATGAAAAAAGAAAATTTAAGGCCAATATCCCTGATGAAAACAGATGTAAAATTCCTCAACAAAATACTAGCAAGCTAAATCCAGCAGCACATCAAAAAGCTAATTCACCATGATCAAATAGGCTTTATTTCTGGGACACAAAGTTGGTTCAATATACATGAATCAATAAATGTGATTCACCACAAAAAGCTCATCAAAAACAAAAACCATAAGATCATCTCAATAGATACAGGAAAAGCCTTTTTAAAAATGTAACTTTCCTTCATGATAAAAACCCTCAACAGATTAGGCACTGAAGGGACATACTTTAAAATAATAAGAGCCATCTATGACAAAGTCCAACATCACACTGACTGAGCAAAATCTGGAACCATTCTCCTTGAGAACTGGAACAAGACAAAGATGCCTACTCTCACCACACCTATTCAACATCATACTGGAAATCCTAGCCAGGGGAATCAGGCAAAATAAAGAAATAAAAGACATCTGAGGAGGAATAGATGAAGCCAAAATATACCTCTTTGCTGATGATATGATTCTTTACCTAGAAAACCCTAAAGACTCTGCTAAAAGCCTCCTGGATCTGATAAATGAATTGAGTAAACTTTCAGGATACAAAATCAATGTACCAAAATCAGTAGCATTTTTATACACCAATAGCGTTCTAGCTGAGACCTAAATCAAGAAAACAATCCCCTTTACAATAGCTAAGAGGAAAATGAAATATCTAGGAATCCATCTAATTAAGGAAGTAAAAGATCTCTACAAGGAGAACTGCAAAACACTCCTGAAAGAAATAAGAAGTGACAGATATAAACAAAAATATTTCATGCTCATAGATTGGAAGAATCAATATAATTAAAATGGCCACACTGTCCAAAGCAATTTACAGATTCAGCACTATTTCTATCAAAATACCAATGTCATTTTTCACAGAATTAGAAAAATCTACTGTAAGTTTATTTATAACCAAAATAGAGCCCACATAGCCAAAACAATTGTAAGCAAAAAGAACAAAGCTGGAGACATCACATTGTCTGACTGCAAGCTATATTAGAAGCCTACAGTAATCAAAACAGCATGGTACAGATACAAAAACAGGCACATAGACCAGTGGAAGAGAATAGAAAACTCAGAAGTAAACTCACAGACCTACGACCATCTGATCTTTGACAAAATCAAGAAAAATAAGCAATGGGGAAAGGACTTACTATTCAATAAATGGCACTGGGATAACTGGCTAGACATACGCAGAAGAAGAAAACTGGACTCCTACCTCTCACTATATGAAAATTAATTCAAAATGGATTAAAGCATTAAATCTAAACCCTCAAACAATGAAAATCATAGAAGAAAACCTAGGAAATATACTTCTTGACATTGGCTTTGGCAAAGAATTTATGTCTAAGTTTCCAAAAGCAATTGCAACAAAAACAAAAGTTGACAAATGGAACCTGATTAAATTAAAGAGCTTCTGTACAGCAATAGAAATTACCAACAGAGTAAACAGACAACCTAGAGAATGGGAGAAAATATTTGCAAACTATGGATCTAGCAAAGATCTAATATCCACAATCTACAAAGAACTTAAAGCAACAAGGTAAAAACAAACAATCAAATTACAAACTGGGCAAAGAACATGAACAGACACTTCTTAAAAGAAGACATACAAGTAAAGGCCCAGGCATGGTGACTCACACCCGCAATCACAGCACTTTGAGAGGCTGAGGCAGACAGATCATGAGGTCAGGAGTTCAAAACCAACCTGGCCAACATGGTGAAGTCCCGTCTCTACTAAAGATACAAAAAAATTAGCCAGCATGGTAGCACACACCTGAAGTCCCAGCTACTCAGGAGGCTGAGGCAGGAGAATCGCTTGAACCCAGGAGGTCGAGGTTGCAGTGAGCCAAGATCGTGCCATTGCACCCCAGCCTGGGAGACAGGGCGAGGCTCCACCTCAGAAAAAAAAAGGACATACAAGTGGCCAACAAATATATGAAAAAATTCTCAATGTTACTAGTTATCAGAGAGATGCAATAAGATCACAATTAGCTATCTCACATTGGTTAGAATGGCAATTATTAAAAAGTCAAACAACAATAGATGTTGGTGAGGCTGCAAAGAAAAGGGAAAGTTTATACTCCGTTGGTAAGAATGCAAACTAGTTCAGCCACTGTGGAAAGCAGTTTGAAAATCTCTCAAAAAGTACTTAAAAATAGAACCTTTGTTCATTTGTGGGTATATATATCCAAAGGAACATAATTCATTCTATCATAAAGACACATGCGCCCCTATGTTCATTGCAGCACTATTCACAATAGCAAGGACATGGAATTAACCTAAGTTCCCATCAACAGTGGATTGGATAAAGAAAATGTGGTATATATGCATCATGGAATACTAAGCAGCCATTAAAAAAAGAACAAAATCATGTCCCTTGTGCAATATAGATAAAGCTAGAGACCATTATAAAATATGCATAGGCCCCAGTGCGGCGCTTCCCGGTACGGAGTATACGGGACGGACAGGCTCGGCTGGTCCCAACCCCACAAGGAAAACAGCAATTGGAAGCGCTGAAGACTGAGAGTTTCACAGCAAGCACAGCGAACCCGGGAAGGTCTGGCTCTGTGGGGAATGAGCATCCGCCAAAGGAAAACTAAGAAACAGAAAAACTTCATCACTGGGCGGAGAGAGATCCAAGATGGCCACGTAGCAGCAGCTCAGGATTGTAGCTCCCAGAGAAAGCGCAGAGAGGGAGTGGATGCCACAATTGCAGACGAATTTTTGATGCCCACAGACTGGGAGATTCCCAGCGAAGGAGCCACACGGGTCACCAGCGCGACTCTTTTGGCCGGCGCGGCGCTTCTCGGTGTGGAGTGTACGGGACTGGATGCCCTTTTAGTCGGGCTCGGCCGGTCCCATCCCCACAAGGAGAACAGCAATTGGAAGCGCTGAGGATGGAGAATAAGCACAGCTGAACCCGGGAAGGCCCAGCTCTGTAGGGAAAGGGCGCCCCCCGAAGGAAAACTAAGAAACAGAAAAAACTTCATCACCAACAAGCCGGACGTCCACTCAGATACCCAATCTGAAAATCGGCAATTACAAAGATGACAGGTGGATAAATCCACAACAATGGGAAGAAACCAGTGCAAAAAGGCT
>CAUYQU010030533.1:0-59938 GCA_963574635.1 Cheracebus regulus
ATGCAACAAGAACAGCTAACTTTCCTAAATATATATGCACCCAATACAGGAGTACCTAGATACATAAAGCAAGTTGCTAATGACCTACAAAGAGACTTAGACTCCCACACAATAATAATGGGAGACTTTAACACCCCACTGCCAATATTAGACAGATCATTGAAACAGACAATTAAGAATATTCAAGACTTGAACTCAGCTCTGGACCAAGTGGACTTAATAGACATCCACAGAACTCTCCACCCCACAATTTAGATGTATGTTTATCTTACGAAACTGATAAAGAATTGTCCCAAGTGGTTGGTCTATTTTGTATTACCCACAACCATTAGAGTATTGTTATACACCATCATCATAATTTATGGCTGTTAGTCTTTTGAATTTCAGACGTTGTAGTTGGTATGGGAAAGTATCTTATAGTGGGGAATAAATTGCATTTTCTTGATACTATTTATATTGAAGATGTATTTACGAACTTACTGAGATTTGTATATCTTCCTTTACAAAATTTCTTATAAATTTATTTGGTATCTGACTTACTATTGAAAAAGTAAGTTTTCATATATTGTGGTAATATTCATATAACTTATGAAAGTAATTTTCATATATTGATTACAAATCCTTCAAAATACATATTGCAAATATTTCTTCAAACTTGTGTCTTGCTTTTTCATTGTTTTAACAATATGTTTAATGAATAGAACTATTTATTTTGAGTGGAATCCATGTTATCACTTGTCTATGGTATTTTTTTGTATTCTTTCTAAAATGTCTTCACCTACACCAAATTCATAAAAGTATTCTTATGTTTTGTTTTAGAAATATAGCTTTAGTCTTTATATTTGGATACCAATGATTCCAGCACTAGCTATTGAAGCTCTTTTCCTTTCTCAATTGAATTACTTTGGTTTCTTGCCTATATATGGAATTTCTATTTTGTTCTATTGATCCCATTGTCTATTTATAAGTACATCAGGTACTATTACTTTGTACTTAAAATTTGTGAAGTTAAAGTAATGCAACCTTGTTCTGTTATTCACGCCTGTTTTGGCTATTCTAAGTTTTTTGCATTTCTATTAACTTCAGAAACAATTTTCAAAATAGTGTTAGGATTTCATGTCAAATTGCCTTGATACAGGTGAATTCAATGATAGACAAATTTTCATAAAATCAAGTCTTCTAATTCATGAACTTGGTATATCTCATTGTTAGATCTTTAATTGCATTTAGCATTTTTTGTAGTGTTCATTGTATAGATTTTGTAGATATTTTAAATTTTAATGCCTAAGTACAGTATTATATTCTCAATGGCATCTTTTTACAATTTTATGTTCCAACTATTTTTTGCTAGAATGCAGGAATGAAAAGGACTTTTGTACATTGATTTTGTATCTTATGACCTTACCAAATTTATGTTTTAGTGTTTTTTAGCATCTAGATTTTTTCACATAATCATATTATCTGCAAATAAAAACATTTTTGCTTTTACTTTCCAAACTTTATTTCTTTTGCAATTTTTTATTGCCTTCATGTGCTGATGATGACTCTTATAGCATGGTGTCAAATATAAGTAGTAAAAGAGGGCATATCTATCTTTTTATCAATCTTAGGTTAAAGCATTTAATATTTCGTTATTAAATGCAATGTGTTATTTTTGTAGATTCCCTTCATCAAGTTGAGGAATTTGCCTTCTAGTTTTAGTTTGCTAACAATTTATTTTTATATTTGTTTAAAATTATACTTTACGTTCTGGGATACATGTGCAGAATGTGTAGGTTGTTACCAAGGTATACAAGTGCCATAGTGGTTTGCTGCACCAATCAACCCATCATCTACATTAGGTATTTCTCCTAATGCTATTCCTCTCCTATCTCCCCAACCCCTGAAACAGGCCTGTGTGTGCGATGTTCCTCCTCCCTGTGTCCATGTGTTCTTACTGTTCAACATCCACTTATAAGTGATAACATGTGTTGTTTGGTTTTCTGTTCCTGTATTAGTTTGCTGAGAATGATGGTTTCCAGCTTCATCCATGTCCCTGCAAAGAACATGAACTCACCCTTTTTTATGGCTGCATAGTATTCTGTGGTATATATGTGCCACATTTTCTTTATCCAGTGTGTCACTGATGGCCATTTGGGTTGGTTCCAAGTCTTTGCTATTGTGAACAGTACTACAATAAACATATGTGTGCATGTGTCTTTATAGTAGAATGATTTATAATCCTTTGGGTATATGCCCAGTAATGAGATTGGTGAGCCAAATGATATTAATGGTTCTAGATCCTTAAGGAATTGCCACATTGTCTTCCAAAATGGTTGAACTAATTTACACTCCCACCAACAGTGTAAAAGTGTTATTTCTCCATATCCTCTCCATCATCTGTGGTTTCCTTTTTAAAGATCGCTATTCTAACTGGAGTGAGATGGTATCTCATTGTGGTTTTGATTTGCATTTCTCTAATGACCAATGATGATGAGATTTTTTTCATGTTGGTTGGCTGCATAAGTGTCTTTTTTAGAGAAGCGTCTGCCCGTATCCTTCACCCACTTTTTGATGTGGTTGTTTGCTAACAATTTTTAATCATATACTGTTAACATTTTATCAGATGCTTTTCATAGATTTATTAGTATGGCACTGTGATTATTCTTTGTTATTCTATTCTTTGGTGGATTATATTGATCAATTTCAAATGTTGAATCAATCTTTCTGCTCTTGATAAATTCTACTTTGGGATAATGTATGTTAATTTTTCTTCCATAGTGTTTTTTGATGTGTTTCAAGTTCCATTGTAGCGTACATTTCTGGATTTAGAATTTCAGTTTTTGTTAAGCAATGTCAACAGTGTTTTCTCATCTGGTTTCAGAGGGCACGTGCTTTGCTTAGTGTATCGGGGGAGTGGTGCTCATCATATTCCATCTGTTTCATCACCACCTTCCCCATCCCTGAAATTAGTCAGAGCTATATGGCAGGTTTTTGGTCAATGGGCTGTGAGTGGAAGTCATCTGGGCCATTTTGCAGCCAAAGCATAAAAAAGGTGGTGCATGACACTCCAGGTCTTTCACTCCTCCCCTGCAAACTGTGGTTTTGGGTTTTCATGCTCCAGATGACATAGTGCAAGGTGGTGTTGTCATTCTCTGCCCACTTTCCCAAAGTCTACGTGGACCAAACCCTCAAATATCTTACAATATAGATTGATCATAACAGAAAATAAACTAAATTCTATGAAGCCACTGAATCTTTAAGATTATTGGCTACTGCAGCATAGAGCAGCTCAATCTGATCAATACTAATAATGGAAATTGAAAACATAACATTTTCATCTGAAACAAAATTAAAACAGTAAATCTTTGCATAGATTAATGGAATATTTATATAACACATTAGGCAGACGTGCTCACTCAATATCAACAGTAGCGATACATGAGATGGAAAGTCTAACAATGAAAATAAAATAGTTTTATTTAATTGCTAACAATCATTAAATTTCATAGATCTCATCTTCAATGCAGTAATAGTATTTCAAGCAACTTGTAATAAATTATTTAACTTATTATTTTATTCAACATATATTTTTATTGACTACTGACTATATTCTATTCTACAAATAAAATAGTTCCTCTTCTCATTTACAAAACACTTAGTGATATAAAGATTTGTGTATCTACATTTAAATGGAGCTCAGTAATCATGTGTAGAGACAATATGGATACAAAATTCATGGACAATTGGCTCACTGTTCCTTCCTAACCATACTCTGAAGATTGTATCCATTAAGTTCATGTCCTTTGCAGGGACATGGATGAATCTGGAAACCATCATTCTCAGCAAACTGACACAAGAACAGAAAACCAAATGCCACATGTTCTCACTCATAAGTGGGTATTGCACAATGAAAACACATGGACACAGGGAGGGGACACATCACACACTGGGGCCTGTTGAGGGGTGGGGTGGGGGGCTAGGGAAGGGATAGCAGGGGGTGGAGAGATTGGAGAGGGGTAACATTAGGAGAAATACCTAATGTAGATGACAGGGGATGGAGGCAGCAAACCACCATGGCATGTGTATACCTATGTAACAATCCTGCAAGATTTGTACATGTACTCCAGAACTTAAAGTAAAATTTAAAAAAAAATGATTATATCCATTTTATTCCCTTGCCCTTCTAAAAGCAACACTCTTAGTGTTCAGCAAACCAGTCCAAAGGCAAGGAGACAAAGGAGGAAGGGACAGCAGCAAAGGACAGAACTAGTTCACTGTATAATCAGTTTTTTATAAAACAGAATTGATCATGAATTGAAAACTTTCATTAAATAACCTGTTATTCAGAGACATTTCTCTCAGTCATTTGGAGAGAGAGCACAAAAATAAAGTATACATTTCCACAAGTTTTTTCTTCCTTTCTGACCTCTACATAAATTAAACCACTTCACTAGACACCTGGGAGGAAGATAAATACCTTTGTCTAATACCTAACTTGGGTTGACTTCTGGTTTCTGTTCTAGCTCTAATGTCGAAGTGGCAGTGACAATTCCAGAAAAAAAAATGCCAAAGATAAAAACCTTTAAAATATAACTTAAAGGTGAAGATCACCTAGACCGACCACCATGCTAGATCAAAGAAGAGGCTCAAAATATGGAAAAAGTAAGTTTGCAAAGGCAATTCAAACACTCTCACCTCCAGTTTGAAAATTCTAGATCCTGATTTTGCTTTTGATTTTGTTAGCTGTCTTGGCAAAGGCATTCTGCATATATGTAAAGTCTCTATTATGCCTGTCTAGCTATAAGCTCTCAAATGATGTTGCACTTGCTAATTCATGGACTATTTATCTTCCTGTTTACGCTCTAACAAAATGATGGCTGTTTAATTATACTACAAATGAGTTTTGCCAGCCAATTGTATGGCAGATGTTATTTACTTCCAGAACAACTGTCAAAAGAGCAAAGCAGCACATCTAACAAACTAAGTGTCCTATACTGGATTACATTTCACAGCTAACCCCCTCTATCACCTAGCCACGGGCTTTCCATTATATGACAATGGGAGAGGCAGCATCCTGATATAGTCTCCAGCCAGAAATTTGGTTGTCAATAATGAATAGGATTGAAATAGATGTAACTGAATAGATTCTACCTAGAGACTAAAGGGAACTGTGAGTAAACATTTTTAAAAATCCTTCAAATTTGCTAAATGCTGTGTATTACAGCATTCATCAAGTAATTCTATAATGACAGAAGGGAAGAAAAAACATTTTCTCTATTTGTATGGTAACTGAGCAATAGTCACTGAAGTACAGTTTTTCTCATGAAATTTATGAATGCTTTAAGGTGGAGAGAATGCCTTTAGTTGGAGGGTACCATAATTGAATCTAGAAGCACACTCACAGTAAACTTGTTCTGTGTATTGCTGAAACTTTTCTAGGCTTGTGGAAACATTTTATTATGCCTACCACTTGCTTCAAATAAAATTTTCCAGGGAGAGCACTGCTGTGGCCCTCTTTTATGTAGTGTGCCGGTAACATGCCAAGGTTTTTAATAAGGAGAAAAAATAAGAACTCTTAAAAGTTTAAAGCCCAATAATCTAGGAGCTAAAATCTGATTAAGTATAAAATAAACTTTCTACAATTAAATGATTCAGTAGCAGATAAAATAGAAACAGAGCCCAAGAAATAATTCTTACCAATTTAATTTTACCTACTGCAACAAATTGGAATGCTATCTCCCTGTTTTGCAAGAAAATATTGAGGCAAAAACTAGGCCCTCATTTCTTTCAGCCAGAATTACATGCCACTGCGAAAGATCAACTGCTTGACTTTCTTACTGCAGGTAACGTGAAAAGATTTTCCCGTGTAACCCCTGTCCATAGCCCATTTCTACTTAACATATTGGCTTTATGAAGAGACAAGTGATTTATAATAATTTATAGACCACTAATATATGCCCATAAATCCAATCTATTATTCCATAGTTACTTTTCACTTTGCCTCATTCTGGAAACAAGTGAAATAAAGGCTTTGTTTAGTGGGGAACATGGATGACCTAGTGTTCTGTCTTTTCTGACACTTCTTATAAGTAGGGGCCTCATGTTTCAGACACAAGCATCTGCTGACTTAGCAGGAAAATAGAGTGACTAATAGTAGAGCTGAGGGAACTGTCAGATTTTTAAGAATTTATATTTAAATTCCAAACCAAAATAACGAGAATTTACTTAACAAACTATTACCTTGGCTTCCTTATTCTTATGTTTTCTCATGCATGCTTCTTATATATCATTATTTTACAATGAGAACATAATTTAGTAGCTACTAATAACTATAAACTGAAATTATTCTGGATTACGTGAGAAAATAGTTACTTTCTAACAAGATACAGAGGCACAGGGTGTTACTTGAATGAATATTAATACAAATATTAATTATGTTCTTGATAATATAGAGTGAAACTGACATTTATAAATCATGGGCTTGCCAAAAAAAATTATACCTTCACAAGCATCTTAACTAGACCCCTGCATTTCTCTAAATTTCCTAACAAACCTCTTCCCAACTGATGGTGGAATTTTTGTTAACTTCTGTTCAGATCATCAATAAATTATTGATAAGTATATTCTTTTTCTTTTCATTCTTTCCTACTTCTTATAGGATTGTATTAAAAATAAATAACTCCAAATATATTATACATTATATCCATTGACTGTAGCATAAGCCAGCTACTTAAGATAATTGCTTAAACTTGGGGATAAATGATAAAATTCATGCTCTTAGTCTATTGGTTTTAAGACCCTCTACCATTCAGTCTTAATTTACCACTGACTTATCTGATACTGGAAGCTCATAGGTTCCAGGGTAGCACCAGACACTGGGGATTACAAGAAGTTTGCACAACACGTCCAACTGGAGATTTCACAGATGAAAACTACAAAGGGAAAGATACAGTATAAATAATGAACCAAACAGAGTATATCTTCCTTAAGCACAAATGTTGCCCAAATGTAGAGAAATATGGCTCCAATTTGAGAAATTAAGTAATTTTATTACTGAGTACTTCAAGACATTATCCTTACATTAAAACAAATGTGATATGTTTTAGTATAAGAAAAATATTTATATATAAGATATATATATATGTGTGTGTGTCTATATATATATATATACACACACACACACACACACATATACACCTTATATAGTTAGGAGTGAGAAAGTAACATCTATTTTTTTTAAAGCTCTACATATTACTTTGATGCATAGTCTAATGCAGAATGTAAAAATCAGAGGAATATTAATGACAAAGCACAAGACTGAGATTAACTATTAGTAGAATGTGACATTACTCTACAAATAGTACTGTCTTAGAGATTTCTGAGGAGAGTTGGCTGTTGGATATCTGTCCAAACACATATCATAGGACCCATTTGATAAGTAAGCTTCTTAAGGCACAGCATACTGAAGACAGCTGGTGAAATTGGAATAGTCCAGGCTTTAAAGTGAGGCAGACCTACAGAGGTTTGCTTTATTTTGTTTTTTACTGATTGACTGGTTATATGTAATTATGTAAATTATTGAGACCTCCTATGTCTCAATTTCTTTGTCTTTGATATAGGATTACACTGCTTATCTGAAAAAATTATAATGACAATTAAATAAGATAATATTAACTGGTCAATAGGTTACTCCAAACTACTTCAACATATACAGTGTGATTAAACTGTTTCTACAAATAGTAAAACTCCAGATTTATACTTTTAGTGAGATTAGAAATTTGTTGAACAACACAGAACACTTAATTCTGAAATTAAAAGAATATTAAATCATAGGACCCTAGAATAAATTAATTGGGATGAAAATTGTACAAATAAAACAATTGGGCCCCTATTCCATTTCAAATTTCTAAGTACACAAGTTCTGAATTTCAATAGCTCATGGATTAGGTTGCAGTTTTAAGTCCCAAAATTAATCATAATTAACACCTTGCTTGAACTATCTCTGTTATCAGAAAACAAACCTCTTTCCTCAATTGTTTTCCAAGTTTGTTTACATAAAATGAATCATATTTTTTTAGAAGTTTTGCCATTTTGTTAGAATTAACTTTGTGAAACATCCGCAGAATAAGAGACATAATAGATAAAATACCCATTTGATTTTTATTCTTGCAATACAGATGTCAATAAGAACAGCACAGTTTTCTATTTGTGTAAAATGTGATAAACATGTATGCATAGATTTATCTAAAAAGATAATTAAGTGGTAGAAACACAACCAAACATTTAAAGTGTCAGGTAACATGCATGCATATGTTCATTTCAGTGCTATTCACGATAGCAAAGGCATGGAATCAACCTAAACACTCATCAGTGATAGACTGGATAAAGAATATGTGGTACATACAGATGATAGAATATTAAGCCACCATAAAAAGAATGAGATCATGTCCTTTGCAGGAACATAAATGGAGCTGGAGGCCATTATCCTTAGAAAACTAACAGCGGTTTATTAACTATACTAAAAATGCTGTCAAAGGAATAGCTAAACAATTAGGATCCACTAGCCAAATGGCCTAAGAAAATAGAATAGCCCTAGATGTAATATTAGCAGAGAAAGGTAGTGTTTGTGTTATGATTAAAACCCAGTGTTGTACCTTTATTCCAAACAATGCTGCTCCCAATTGGAGCATAATGAAAGCCCTCCAAGGACCCACTGCTTTATCAAATAAGCTAGCTAAGAAATTCTGGCATCAATAATCCTATTTCAAATTGGCTCAAAAGGTGGTTCAATGGAAAGAAAGTATAACCTCAATTCTTACCTGTCTAGCAACTGTGATAATCATACTTCTTGTTACATGTTGTGTTATACCACGCATCTAAGGACTTGTGCAAAGGCTAGCAAGACACAACTCTTACTAAAATATCCCCACCCTCCCCACCACCCTGTTCAGATAGGTTACTTCTTTTAGAAAAACAAACAGAACAACTAAACCATGCATGTTAAGAAAATCTGAAGAGAAAAGAAAACTAAAAATTCAAGATGGGGGATTGTTATAGTGAACTCCAAGTTTCTCTTCAAAGAATCAGTATGTCAGTATGTTCAACTCTCTTATTCTTTAATTCCTTAATTTAAAGTTTAATTTCCTTGTAATTCCAATAAACAACCTTCTCCACTAATTCTAATCAGTAGTTCACATCTGTTCTTCTGGCCCCTGGCTCCACCCTGACTCATCCTGGTCACCTGATCACCCCTGGCTACCTGATCTACCTGCTCTAACACACCGGTAACCTTCCTGCCAAAACACCCACTCTGCCATTCCAGCTTGGACCCCTGCTGTTTTTAAAATAGCCAATCGGGATTAGTCTAGCTTATGTGGTCTAATCCTAGCCAATAGAGGATGACAAAGCAGTAGGGACAACCCCTGTCAGGCATAAGAACCCCTTCTCAACTTGTCCGAATGTGCGGCCACCATTGTTCCATCCATACGCCATAACCTTCTAAAGAAGTAAACTGTCTTGCTGAGAGGACTGAAACAAAAAAGAAAACTAACACAGGAACAAAGAAAACAAATACTGCATGTTCTCACTTATAAGTAGGAGCTAAATGATGAGAACACATGGACACAAGGGGCAATAACACACACTGGGCCCAGCAAAGGGTGGAGGGAGAGGATGAGGAAAAATAACTAATGGGTACTAGGCTTAATACCTGGGTGATAAAATAATCTGTATAGCAAACCCCCAAGATGCAAGTTACCTATATAACAAACCTGTCCATGTAACCCTGAACTTAAAATAAAAGTTTAAAAGAAGTGTCAGGTACTGAAAGTCTATTTCCATTGTAATGGTAATTTTATAATAAATAGAGCTAGTTCAGTGGGTTGTCAAAGGAAATTAGCTCTCTTTTCGTAGTTATTTAATATAAACTTTGTAATTATACATAAACATGAGTTGCAAAAACAGACTAAATCACTTTTATGCATTTTTTTCAAATATTCTCACCCATTAATATGAAATGGAATCTATCAGAAAAGGAAGTAAAGCAAATTTATAGTGTGTGCAGTAACCTGTCTTAAATTTTAGTCGCCTTTACCTTCAGATGTCTTTCCTCAGAGAATCTCATACTCAGAAGATCCAAAAGAAATCCTCTATTTTCATCTTGCAATCCCGAACCTAGTACTTAGCCTACACTCCTTTCCACATTCTTTAAATCTTGCCCTATCCCATATATCTAGTCACTTTCCAGGTCCTGTCAATTCAGCCGCTTTAATATTTCTGGAATGCTTTTAGACTCTGATAATTTCTTGCATAGACTATTACAACAATTGTCTAATACACCTCTCTACCTCAGTCTCAACCCCATACTCAATTGTTTAAACTGTGCCTTTCATGACACTCTTCTTACTTATTACAAAGAGAAATGTGTCTTTACAATAAAGAGATATGTAAATCTCAAAGTCGCCACTTTAACCAAGTGATTAAACGTGGCACCAACAATAGCGGGGTAACCTGATGTCACATTCCTCATAACGCAATACAATAAAAAACAGTTCACCAATAGTTTCTTGCCAAAAATGTACAATCAAAACTTAATCATGAGGAAATAATTTTTCAAGAAAGGAATATGGTAACTTCAAGACAATTGTTTTCTCAAAAAAAATAACAAATTAATATTGGGGAAAAGTCTAATACTGCAATCTAGTTGCTTGCCAAGGAAAAGAAATGTACAATTTATTTTCCTGTTTTTGTTCCTTATTCTGTAAACTATTAAATGTGAATTTTACTTGATGAAAGGTAGTGGATTAACAATCTTCAGAGTTGTGCTGGATACTTGGCACACAATGCTTGCTGTTTGAAGAAATGCATCACTGGTAGCTTCTCGTGGGCAGAATGTGCTGCAAACATTACCCACAATGAATGTTCTGTCACAGGGGAGACTGGGCACAAGCATCTGTTAGACTCTTTTATGATGGATCAGTATATAGGCAATGTTGCCAGCAAGGGTTTTTCTCCATTATAAAACAACAATCTTCAGTAGAATTGGAGTCACTAAAAGCAGGAAAACAGCCTGCTTTATGAAAGATGCCACCTTTTCTGCAGCCAAGAAATCACCGATTGGATGTTAAGTTCCTGCTATTAGTCTTCCTTCAGCTGTGCAGGTGGCAACTGTTCATGTTCCAGTTCAGCTCCCCAAGGTTACAGCTGTGAACTTGGGTAATGGTTGTGTTTATTCTCTGCCAGGTTTAAAAATCTTCAGGGTAAAGCTTTTTTCTTTTTCTTGCTGTTCATTGAAAATTCCTTCTGGAGCAGATGTGCCTCTCCCTATCTTCTGTAGTTTCTGTGTTTTATTAAGTTCAGCAGTTTTTGGTTTGTTTGTTTGAGGCCTTACTTTCTAACCACTTGTGACATGGCCAATTATGAAGTTAGTTTCTATATATCCAAAGGCTCTTTTCATGTCACGAATAAAAAAAAAAATTGTGGTAATCTGGATGGCAAATACCTTATGCCCTGAGTACTGCGAATCACTGTTGTGTTTTATATTGTAGTCTATGTGTGCTTGTGCCTGGGTTTAAAAAATTTGGATGAATGGGACAGTAATAACCCTTTTTTTTTTTTTTTTTTTTTTTTTACTATTTTGTATACTTGTATTTATTTCAGGGACTTTGGCTCCTCCAAAGTGGCCTCCCTTAACCCAATGTTAAGTGACATCTCCTAGCGGCTCTTGAGTAAGTCCTGCCATAATACAGCGGGCATCATTTCTTCTGTCTGGTGTCAGCTTCCTGAAGGAGCATTAGGCATCCACATTTCCAACAACACTCCTACTCTTCTGATATGCGAGAATCCCCATAGGTCTCAAAGTAATGCCAGGATATTCTCTGGAGTCCCCATTCAGCAAAGCTAATAGAGAATACATCCCTCCTTTTCTTCCTTCCCTCCTTTACATATGCGATTAATAATCCATCACTAGTATGATAAGGCTAGCACTGTGTTAGAACGGGAGAGAAAAAGAATGACATACATGCTTCTGGCTTCATGTTTTTGATCTATAAGGGAAACATACATTAAACAACCACAAGTTCACTGAGTGTCACTATTGGAGTATTACAGGGTGTAATAAAAGCAAGTACTTGTGAGGGACTGTGTTAAGGAAAACGGAGTCCACAAGGGGCGTGGTTTCAAAGGCAGGGAATTCCTAGTGCCAAGCTTCCTTCCACGTCCGCATCTGGGAACCTAAACTTCTTTGTCTGACTTTCCCGCAGGTGAGCTAAGTAGAAACTCCAGGTGAGCTCCTTTGTTTAAAAAGCTCGCGAAAACTCTGGGAGGAGGGGCCTCTAGTTGTGGACCTAGCAGCCAATCCAGTATCAGAGTCGAAGATCAATCAATCCAGCAGAAGTTTGGAAGAACTCCTCTCATTGGACGGGAACATGAATGGGGCAGGAATAAATCCTGGGTTAAAATCCCACTGCCCCTTACCTTTGCGGATTCCTCCCTTGAATCCCCTCCCACGGCAGCGTGGGAGCTCTCTCTCCTCTCTCTTTTTCTTTCTCTGCCTAATAAATTGTTCTCTTCAAACCTCTTTGGGCCCAAGATATTCATTTGAATGGTAAGCTCACTGCACTTCCAGGACCCTTTCCCCATTCCTGGGGCAAGAGAGGTCAAAGACCTGGGCACATCGGATCAGGGAAACTGGGAGCATCTTTAGGACACCCTCACAGCTCTTCTCCCATCCTCCGGTTACATCTTTGGAAACGACTGGGAGGGAGCTGAGCCCCTGCGACTCGTCCCCTGGTTACATCTTTGGTGATTGACGGGGAGGGAGCTCAGCCCCAGTGTCCCCTCGTCCCGGTTAAACTTGAGTACTACACCAAATCCAAGAGCTTGAAAAGGCTTCTCTGATGAAACTGAGAACTCAGATGAGTATAATTTAGCTAGGTGAAGAGGAAAAGAAGAGTATTCCAAGTAGAAGGAAGAACATAATTTCAATCAGACACTACATCTGCATTAAGTTTGTAGCTGGCTTTTTAATGAAATGTGCTGGCTATGTCAATATTTCAGATTTTTTTTTTTTTTTTAGTAAATAGCCTCTTAAACTTCTGCTTTCAATAAAGAAAAAGGTTATAAAATGAACATTCATACACCTATCACCCTTTCATCAGTCTGATCTATCAATTACTGAATATAGTGTTTAAAAATCTCTGTGAATAATGGCAGAATTGCCCGTTTATGGTTAATTTTTCCTATGTTTTAAAGCCATGTTAGATATGAATTCAAGTTTAAATATTTATATAATTCTGGTTAAATGAGTTCTGTGCTTATCTAGCAATAGATTTTAAGTTTTTTTTGTCTAAAATTAATATGCCTACACCAAATTTTATTTTAAAATCTATTTTTGTATCCTTATATTTCAAGTGTACCTAATGTAAAAAGTATATTGGCAGATTTCCTTTTTAAACTGTCTGAAAAATATTTTTTGCACTGGAGAGCGCAGGCCCGTTATTGCAACTAATATATCTGCACAAATTTCTACTATTCTATTTTGGGCTTCTGGATTATGTCATTGTTTTTATTTTTTCTTTGTCCCCTTCTCTTGAGTTTTTTAATGGCACTTTGAAGACATCTCCCTATTCTATTTATTTGGGGTTGATTTTAGGTAATTTTCCATGTATACTAAACTCAATAGAATATAAAGATATTTTATATATTTACTTTCCACAGAGTGCCTATAAAATTACAACAACATTGGAATTTTTAAAGCTGTCTGTCCCTTCCTCCATTTAATAACATCGTTATCAGATATTTTAATTTATTCACACATAATTAAATAATTATGAAAAATATTATTATTGTGGTCTTATACAATCAATTTGTTTAGATTCACCAATATGTTTATATCATTGCTTACTATTTCTCTTTGCCTCTTATAAGTTCAATCTAAGCTCCTTTATCTTTTGCCTTAAAATTATTTTTAATAATTGTTAATAAGTATGTAATGTATTAGATACTCAAAAGCAGAAGTTTTTGTATCTTAATAAAAGGTCTTAATCTTGTCCATATTCTTTGAGACATACTGGTCATACAATTCTAATACTGACAGTAATCTTTCCTCAAAACATGAAAGATATTATTTAATTAGGTTAAAAAGCAATCAATTATCAATATAATATGTACGTGATTAGGTTCTCTTTATCTTTCATGTCTGTCAGTTCACTGTGATGCATCTAGGTATAGCTTTCTTTTTATTTACTCTGATGAAATTGAGATTTCTGGGATTGTGGGTAATGTCTTGCAACAACTGTGGGAAAAAATCTCAGCCATTACTCCCTCAAATATTGTTTTTGTTCCACTCTATTATCCAAAACTTGGAGGAGACAAATGTTAATCTTCCTCACTCTATAATCTATGTGTTTTAACCTCTCTTTCATGTTTTTCCCTTTTTTTTTCTGGCTAATCCTGGATAATTTCCTCAAACCCCAATTCCAATTTGTTAATGTTCTTTTTAATTTTGACTATTCTCTCATTTGATTTATCTTTCATTTTTAGAAAACCTTTGTGTTTTCTCATTTCTACAATGGTTCTTTAGGAAATCTGCTTGGTCATGTTCATAGCTCTTTAATCTATGCTCATTCAAGAATTTTTCTTTTAGAATATGAAATGAATTTATTTTTTTGTTTTTAGATAATGCTAATACAAAAAGTCTTTACGTGTCTATTTCTGCTGCTTGCTTATTTGTTTTATTAGCTCAGGCACATGGGTCTTGGTGGTACAGTTGATCCACATTTTTCTTGGGTTCTGTAATTGTGAATTTATCTACTCACTAAAATATATTTGTAACCTTGAAAACAATACTCATGGTACTTCTGTGGTCATATGTGGATATGCACAATGTAGCAAAAAACATAGTGACCTGAGAAAGTCCCAGCTGAGGTAAAAAAAAAGTGAAGTTCTGCCTCTTGTTTCAGATATCCTACTATAAATAAGTGTCCTTTTTTTGCAGGCTATTTAGAGCCATGTTTTTCACATTATATGTTTTTTTCCTCACATTTTAAAATGACTCACAAGTATGGTGCTGAAGTATTTTTTAGTGTTTCTAAACACATGAAGGTTTTAGTATGCCTTCTGGAGAAAAGGTATCTTAGCCAAGGAACTAACAATATATATTAAGGTATCTTTAAACAGAAACACACATAATAAAAAGTGATATATTTATCAGTTAATGAAAACATTGTGACCACAAGCTTGTAGGAACCTAACCCCATATTTCCCTTAGGAGTAATGGGTCAGTATTTGCTAATCCAGTGTTCATAGCAACTTTATAGAGCATAACTACTGCAAATAATAATAATTGACTGCATTTTCTTATTTTGCCATGAATTCACATTCATTGGACTTTATCTATTAAGTTATTCTATAAGAAAAGTTACATTTTTCGAGAAGTGGTTTGTATTTTCTTTACTAGTTGCCTGGAAGCAATACAATCCCAAGATGGCTTTAAACAAAGCTATCTGCTTGAGGTTTTATAACTAAACAGTTTGAATGAATTCAGCCCACACAACTATGTGGACAACTATTTAGGCTTACAAATTCTCAGTAGATGTTTTTTATCCTACCATGCACTAGGTTGGGAAATTCAACTTTTCTTTCACTAACATTTTCTCAGAAAGAGTAAGCACTTTGAAGTCCCCAGATTTATGTGAGAGCCTGCTATTCTCTTTTCAGGCTGGCTTCAGGAATTATTATTTCCCACAGTTTGTACAACTGTCAAAATGGAATCTCAAAGTTGCCAGTCTTGGTAGATTATCACAAGAAACATTCTGACTTTGGTACTTGTTTCTATCCCAGGATTCCCAATTCAATTCATGAAAAATAAAAAGTAAAATCTTTGTAGATGTCTTATTAATTATAAAACCAGGGACTAATGTTTAAAAATATTAAAATACATTTTATCTTTCTTATTTGTTTTCTTTAAGAGATACACTTAATATACTGGCAACACAATTCTTCTATTCCAGCAGGTTTGTAATTCCAAGCTATAGTCAAAATTTTAATGTAGAAAGAATTGTCAGCATAAAGTGAGACGATCTCCTACCAAATCTTTTTTCTTGATGCTTTCTAGCTCTGTGAATTAAGGCTATTGATATAATTATCTGATTTTCATTGTGTATTTCTTCAAAATAGGGTACATTGAGGTGTCACATGAATTGTTATAGACTACCAAATAAGATGATGCATGTGAAAACATATATCATAGTGCCGTGACATGTTTGCATATTAATTAAAAGAGGGAGTATGATCTGATACAAAGTTCCAGAGTTTTGGGATGAGAAACAATAGCTTCAGAGAATAAAGTCAGTGCTCATGTGTTTATTTCTAAGAAGGTGGATAAAATCTCATTCCTTTCAAACACTTACAGGCAATTACATACTTTATATTTGATTTGTGTTTTATAACATAAGGAGAACCATGGATGTGCTTCTGCTCACATTATAAGAATGGTTGCTAACTTGATGGCTAAGCTTGCATGCCTTTATGTTTGCTGTCTTCATGACTCAGGTTTTGCTAGGTTGTCATTAGTAATAATCATTAAAATAAGTCTTGCATTTATTGAAGTAACAGTAATATTAATAAGTGAATATCAATGCTGTTTGCATTCATTATTCCATTGTTTAAAGTCCAAAAAAATAAATATTACACTGTTATATTAGACTAAGCTGCATTACAATTAGAACCAAATGTGTATTATGTCTAAAATAGAATAGAAGTTTATTTCATACTCATATTACCATGTAACATGAGCTTTTCTAGCTTGAGTCTGATTCAAGGAGTCAGACTATCTGTGGTTTTAGCATTTTTTAGAGACATGTTGATATCCGATCAGTGGAAGAGGAAAAGTAATAGTCAGTGGATATACCTGCTTCTTAAAGACCTTGGGTCAAAAATGATGCTCATATCACTTTCTACTCATATTTCTTTGGTTGGAACCCAGTTATATGGCAAAACCCAACTGCAAAGGAATCTTGGAATTTTAGCCTGCCTGTATGTATGAGAAGAAAATGAATTGAATATTTTGAGACAAATGGTATTGTCTGCCAAACAAAAATGAGTAATATTATCTAGAGTTAAAGGAAAATATCTTTTCCATCAACATCTGAAAGAGCACTAAGTCATTTTCTACCTAAGGTTAAAATTAATTTGCAATACACATTAATTTTTAGAAAATGAAGTGTAGTTGAATAAAACATAAGCATTCTTTATTATACTTAAATTTCTTCTTAGGTAACACCTGAATAGTAAATTTCATATATATAACTTATGCATTATAACTATGATTATTGAATGATGTTTATATTTTAGCTGACAGCAAAGAAATTACTTCTATTAGTATTTAAGTTGTTAAAAAAATTGCTTTATTGTTAGTTTCCCAATTCAGGATATGTGTGAATAAAATAGTTAAAATGGCCCTAATACTTGGTAGCCGAAACCTAAATAAAAGTCTATCTAAGTCAAATGTCAGGCACCATCACTGGGCACAAATTCTTCCTGGGAGCAAAGAGATTCAATATGAGAGTTAAAGGAATGTGTTTTAACAATGGCATGTCACTTTGTCAGGGATGTCTTTGTAATGTCTAAGAAGCAGGTTAATAGGATCATTAGAATGAAGGCTAAATATGACAAAAGCACAAAACACTTTCTTCATGTCATTCCTCTGAGATATGTGGGTGGCACACATTATCTCTGTTTTGTAGACTGAAAAATGAAATAGTTTAGGTACTCAGAGGCATTTTACCAACATTCAGATTTTTAAACAGGTGTAGTTTCTTTTTATAGATCTCAAATAGTAATTACATCAGCTTTAGCCTCCTGAAATATTTTCAAATATCTAGGGTTGTTGAAATAATGAAGGTTTCACTCTTCATTCTCTTTAGTTCTTCATAAATCCTTTAACTCTCTTTAGATACTAAAGTGTTAGACAAAAACGAGAATGTTATTTCTAATTGCAAAGAGAATATCTAAGATTTAGAGGTGATTTTTAAATAGCATTTGTAAAATGAATCTCATTCTTGGTCTTTATACAGTTGATACCAAAAATGGCTATTTGACACATTTATCATCTGCGTTTTTGACCAAAATGCAAAAAATATCCAAAAAAGCCAAATCTTTATCTATTATAATGTTAGAAAATTGAACATCTAATCTTAAAAGTCCTAGATTAAATACTAAGTTTACCATTAAAAAATACTGCATAACTCTGAAGAAAATTAATGGAATTTAAATGGTTTTAATGAATTAAAATCACAGTGCTCAGCAGTAATTAATTATATAACTAATACAACCTAACAGCAATGATTCTCTCTCTGCCAATCAATTGAGTGTTGCATAGGGATCCTGTTAGTCTCATTTCTGATCACAACAATCATTTCTCAGACTCCTATTAAGGCTACACTCTCTAACCCCCAAAATTACCTTAATCCATAACAATGATTATAAATATTAGTATAAATTTTCTGAATTAGAAAAAGAGCATGAGTATTTGCTATCCTAATAAGGATACTATTCTATAATCTTCATCTGGAATTCCCTGAAAGTTCACTAAAATTCCACATAAACCAAGGAGATTTATACAGGAGTATCCAAAACTTCACTTGTTTCTATACATGTCTCTACGGGAATAGAAACAAATGTATTTTATAAAAGTCAATTCCCTTATCTCTCATTTATTAGAGCTCAAGTTTATGGCTATAAATTTTTAACAACAAAAAAAGTATTATGGTTATAGAAATTTATCTATGGTAATTGTAAAACATTAAATTAATTAGAAAACCAATTACATTATTCATGTTGGCCTTCCCAGCCTTTCTAAAGCAATTAGTCTTCATCTATCTTTACTTAAGAAAAGATCCAATTTAGTTTTATGGCATTTTCTGTGAAATGTATTTTATGATATTGCAGTTGAGAGATTTGACATTGTTCAATAATAAATTATGTGTTGCTTTGTATAGAATGGAAATTGTCAAAATAAAAATGTTCTTATATATGTGGTAGATATTTAGCCCTCAAAATTAGCTTAATCTGTTTAAGGCTAATAATCACTAATTAAATTATTTTTATAAGCACATGAATCTTTAATAAACTTAGCTTTTTGGATTCTATTACTATTTTTGTCACATAGCATTTATTCCTTTCTTTGTATAATAAACTCAAATAAACTCTAAGGACATATATTTTTACTTATTACAAACAGTAGATAACCCATTTGGAACCAATTAGCAACATCTATGTCTTAGATATTTATTTGTGCTGATGTTATAATTTGTGTTGGAAAGTTATTATATAGAAAGGAAGGAAAGAAGGCAGGAAGGCAGGAAGATAGGAAGACAGAAATAAGATGTAAAAATTCTGTATCCTGAGAGAGTTCTACCAAGTGGGATACTGAAAACAAAAACTGGAAACAATCTAATGCCTGTCAACTGATAAATGGCTAAACAATATATGGTATATCCATACAATGGATTATTATTTAGTGATAAAAAATGAAGGAGATACTGATACTTGCTGTGTCATGGGTAAAACTCAGAAATGTGCTACATGAAAGAAGTCAAGGCTGGTCTCAAACTCCTGACCTCAAATGATCCACCTATCTTGGCCTCCCAAAATGCTAGGATCACAGGTGTGCACCACTGTGCCTGGCATGTGAAAGAGCATATTTACAGAGTTAAGATATTTGCATCTTTTTTAGGACAGAAGATTATATTCTTAAATATGGTTTTTCAGTATCTGCTACAACAATTCCTTTTTCTTCTTTACCAAATTTAAAACTTGTTTTTGATACATCAATTTGTGAGGTACAAATCAGAAAATTAAGATATACCCTACTAAGGTACTTGATTGGCAAAGCTATCCCTTCTCTGATTAACTTCAAAGGAAGTGAACATGTCTATAGAAGCACCAAATGTTACACAGTAAGAATAAAGAGAGTACTGGTTATAATCAAATGTCTAAAAAATGCAAATGCTTGTCTGCAGAAAAACTAAGACTTGATCTTTGGGAGATATTACAGATTATAGTGTGTGAAGATTATAGTACAAAAATTGGTTTGTTATAAATATTTTATTATGTAGAGGAAAGATGGAAGAAACTAATGTTTATATGTATATATAGCTTATTTTGACACAGTGTTGAGCCTTTTTATTAACTATGTATTTTAATCTTCATTTTTTGATGAGAAAAATTACATTCAGTGAGTGTAATATAGTACAAGTAGTGACATGGTCTCACCCTTTATAGGCTCCCATTTCTCACAGAAATAATATAAAGAATAAAAAGTTGAATATGTACTTATTTTCATAAAATGAAAAAAATACATGACAAAAATTTAGCAGATGTCGACACAACACATTGCATAGTATTGAAAATGTTATGCTTGGAGCATCATTTCAAAATCTGATTAATTCAAGAAGCATCTATGTGTTCTTAACAAATCTCTGTTTCTACATATTTTCTGTTGTTAGTATTGCTGCCCAAGAGACAGTATACTGGTCTGTATAAAACATCAAAACATATCAAGTGATTTGCTTGACAGTTAATTCACTACGATAAAACATAGTTATATACATTTTAAGGTTTTATTAAAACCTGATCAAACCCAGAACATATGTATTCAAGGTAGTCATCTTCCATGAAAAATTTTATAAAATACGTAATCAAAAGTACAAAACCTCTTCATGTCACCCTAATAATAAAACTATTTAAAGTTATTTCTTTTTCCTTTAGTTTTTAAAGGCTTGAAATATTAATTTCATAGAGACTCTGAAATATTTTACTATTCAGTGGAGAACATTACCAGTGCCATTACCAAAATAGCACAGTAATATTTGGGCAGAGTGTGTTCTGTGATAGTAAGTTTATACATCATGAGTACACAAAAACAATATTTAACTTTCATCTATGAGCTTAGTGAAATGGAAACTATGCAATTTTTTCTGTCATTGTCTAGTAGCTTTCTCATTCTGTAGCAGCTTTTCCATAAAGTGGGTTATATAACTATAAGGGAAAATTTAAGAAGGCAAGAGAAAAACTAGAATGTCAAGCCATAAAAATTCTCTCTAAGCAACTGAAATTTTAGAAAGGATTTCTTTGGAGCCTTAAATTTTTTTGTCCAGATGAATATTTATATGCATGAATATCTAGTAATTTAAAAATAGTCACTATTCAAAACTTTGTATAGAAAGCTGCTATTTTAGGGAGAAAATTTTGTTCTCAAATTATAAAAGCATCAGTATACTAATGAGAATACACTTCTTTTAAAATTTAAAAATAATTTTAAGTTTTGCTCCCCATTAAAGAAGCAAACAACTTAGCTATGTACAGACACACATATATATATTAATCTTGGGGTAATATTTCATATATATATATATAACTGTATTATATATTCCATATATTTACAGATATTTTATATATATTAAAATATATTTCATATCTCTATTAAATGGCATGTATCAAGATTTATTTATCAGAGTACAGAATAAAATATTGTAAATAAATGTTGATGTTAATAATGCTAAATTGATGAAGGCATATCTATGTTAGTTTACATGCCAATAATCTATTTTTTAACTTCATCAACATTAGTTAAGATGTGTTTTATGAAATATATGGATAAACATCAAACAAGAATGAAAGAACATTCTGGGAAGTTGATGGCAACAGTCATAGTTTTTCAATATCCTTGGATTCCCCAGACAAAACCAGAGTCAGCAGATAAATGGGAAAGTCAGAAATTCATGGGCAATCTGGGTAATAAAACTTAATTATGAGGTACCTGAACCCCAAAATAAGTGAATTGAAAAAAAATCCCAGTAATAACCAGAAGTCCAGCTACTATCCTTGCCTGGAGGGGAGAAAGCAAAGGAAACCAACTGTGAATCTAAAATACCTGCGAATGGAAAAAAATTCAAAACCCTAACAGATATTTAATACCACAATGGTATAGATTTCATTTGTGTGCAGCAACTAAAATTGGAGTTTTACCTACTGGAAAAGTGGGTAAATGCAGGTGTGTTTAAGAAGATATGAAGAGCTGGAACAGTCTTTCAAAATTGAACAGCCAAGGCTCATTCCAGAATAGCGAAAATACTTTAAGACTATGGTAAAAAACATGAAAGAAGGTAAATAAGAATTATACAAAATTCAAAATGAGACTACATAAGTCAAGATATAATTAGAAAGGATCTTTCTGGTTATGAAAACCAAACTAGAGAAAATGCAAAAGCCAATAAATACAAAAGATTAAAGACTTAATAGAAATAATCAGATGGATGAAAATTTAACAACTCAAGAAGAAATTGAAAATTGTTTTAAAAATAGATTTGAGATAAGTAATAATTAAAGAAGGCAATAAAAAGGAAATCCAAAATAGGTAATAGTTGTTTTCAGGAATAAATAAAAAAACAAAGGAACACAATAAATAAAATCAGTTACAATTTAAGTAACTTTCCTTAACAATTAAACAATTTGAGGTGACATCAGTGTAAATGGCTGAATAAGGAATTACAAAAGACTGTCCCTGCACAAAAGAAGTGAAGAAACTGGTAAGCACTGTCAGAAGCAACTTTATTAGAACTCTGGAAAAACTAATCATAGGTTCCTAGTAATCAGGAAAATGCTTCATCATGAAAACAAAACAAAACAAAACAAGAAACCTGATTATTGGTAGTATATATTTGTGGAGTTTTAATCCTCTCGTCAGCATCTCCCACTTCCCACCTGTGATGCAACCTTGAACACAATAATTCTCATTTTTAATACAGATTATAGGTGCCTAGCACCAGAAAAAACAAAATAAATCTCATTTTCAAAAATGTATGGCTGTTTGTTTTGATACATCTGCTGGCTCCCTGAAGGACCATAAAATTTGTCTTTATTTTACTGAACTCTGAACTTTCCCAGTACTGAAGTGGCTACCAGGAAAAAAATTGTCAAAAATATTTTAAACAAATGCATTATTCATTGCCACCTAGGGCAAGGGATAACAGTTGGGGTAAACAATAGACAAAGCTAAAAGTTTGGTAGTAAAGCCTAGAAAATTAGATGTTTCTGGTAATAAAGGAATTAAAAATCATCCACATACTACTGGGAACCTCTGAGGCTACAATATACATGTTCAGAAGAAATGTGTTAAGGCCCCAAGCTCTCATTGTGGCTTGAACTCTGCTTAATCAGAAGTAAAGCATGAGGCAGAATTGCAATTTTCCTGTCTGAATGTGAAACATGTGCCCCAACACAGAAACTCTATCTTCAAAGAGTGGGGTTTTGATGTTTTGTTGTTGCTCCTTCTACAAGTTTAAGGAAATCACTATTAAATCACAAGCTGACCAACAAGATAATGAAATAGAGATTTTAAGTAACACAAAGGAAAAATTTAGACTTTATAAAGTTAGTACAAAAAGCCACTTGACACTCAAACAAGAAAGGAACTGCAACATGAAGATGTAAACCTTTGGGGAGGAGAACATGATCCTGAGAGTTGTCATATAATAATATTCAAAATATTACCTTTTCAAGAAAACAATTATAAGGTATGAAAAGAAATGAGAGTGTTTAACTCCCTATACCAAAAATACAAACAGAAATTATCAGATTTTTTTTTTCCTGAGAAAGCCTAGACATGGAATTTACTAGACAAAGATTTGATCAACTATTTTGTTTTATTTTATATATGTTTTTAATTGTATAGTCAAGTATTTAAATTATACTAACATGGCTGAAGAAAATCATAGACAAAGAAATAAAAAAAATAATAAGAACAATGTCTCGCCAAGCAGAGAATATCAATAAAGAGAAATTTTGAAAAGAAATGAAATAGAAATTCTGGTATAGAAAAGTATAATTAAAATTAAAAATTCACTAGAGGAAGTCAGAAGATTTGAAAAGGCATAAGAGAGATTTGACGGTAGGTCAAATGAGATTACCAGGTCAGGGGACCATAAAGGAAAAATAAATAAAGAAAAATGGAGAGCCTAATAAATCTGTGGGATACCAAGCATACAAAAATATCTACATGGTAGTTCTACGAAGAGAGGAAAGGGGGAAAAAATAAAGAGTAAAAGAAATATTTAAAGAAATAGTCTGGGTGCGGTGGCTTATGCCTGTAATCCCAGCAGTTTGAGAGGCTGAGGCAGGTGAATCAATTGAGGTCAGGAGTTCGAGACCAGCCTGGACAACATGGTGAAATCCCATCTCTACTAAAAATCCAAATATTAGCCCAGTGTGGTGGCACATACCTGTAATCCCAGCTACTCAGGAAGCTGAGACAGGAGAATTGCTTGAACTTGGGAGGCAGAGGTTGCAATAAGCCCAGCTCATGCCATTGCACTCCAGCCTGGGCAAAAGAGTAAGACTCTGTCTCAAAAAAAAAAAAAAAAAAAGAAAAGAAAAGAAAAGAAAGAAAGAACTAATGACTGAATTTCTCAGATTTAATGATGCACCTGAATCTGCATATAGAAGAAGCTTAATTAGTTTCAAGGTGGATAAACTCAAAAAGATCAAAACTGAAAACAAACCCAAAGAGAAACCTAAAACCAGCAAGAGATCAGTGACTCTCATAAAAGGGATTAACCAAAAGATTAACAGCTGATTTCTTACAAAAAACTATGAAGGCCAAAAGGCTGTAGGAAGGCATATTTAAAGTGCTGAAAGGAAAAAGAAAATCCAAAAAAGAATTCTATATGTAGCAAAAACAGACTTTACAAATGAAGAAGAAAGTAAGATATTCCCACAGACACAGAAACTAAAAATGTGTTGCTGGTAGATAAGCCCTATAAAAAATGCGAAAATGAGTCCTGCAAACTGAAATGAAAGTACGCTAGGCAGTAGCTCGTATCTGCACAGAAGAATATAGAATATCAGTAAGGGCAACTACACAGTTATATATAAAATTCAGTATTAATAAAATTTTGGTTTGTAATTCTTTTTCTTGTCCTTCTTGATTTAAAAAAGTTAAATAAAAAATAGAAATCTATGTTAATAAGCACATAATACATAAAAATGGAATTTGTGGTATAAAAAATTAATAAAGGGGAGGCAGATAGGAACAGAGTCAATGTACACTATTGTAACTAAAATGGCATTAATTCAAATAATGTAAATAATGTTGTTACAAATTAAGATTTTTTTTGTAATCTCCAAAGGATCTACTAAGAAATAACTAGAAATATTTAGTACAGGTAATAATAAAGGAACTAAAATGGAACACATAAAAGAGTTACCTAACATAAGAGAAGGCAGTAAAGAAAGTGTTGTGAGACAAAAAAAAGTACAAGATATTATAGAAAGCAAATAACAAAATGGCAAAAATGACTTCTTCCTTATTAATAATTATATCAATTATAATTAATTACATTTTCAATGTATTAAACTCTATAATTAAAAGATACCTTCATAAGATGAGCTAAAATAATCTAACTGTATGCTGTTTGTAAGAGATTCACATTAAATATAAAGACACAAGTAGGTTGAAAACCAAAGTATGAAAAAACATACTCCATAAGTGACTATACTGAGCCAGAGTAGCTATACTAATATCAGGAAAACTAGACTTTAAGTCAAGATTCGTTAAAAGAGACAAAGAAAAACATGATCAGTACTGATTATAAGATCTACTTAAATAGTGAAATATTAAATAGTTAAATATTAAATAGATGTAGTAAATAGTAGATAAAACTTCCAACAAAGAAAAGCCTAAGACAAGATGCTTTCAATCATCAATTTTACCAAAGATCTAAAGAAGGATTAACACCAATTCCTTTCAAGCTTTTGCAAAAAAAAGTAGAAATGGAAATGTGTTAGTCCATTTTCATGCTGCTGATGAAGACATAGCTGATACCGGGCAATTTACAAAAGAAAAAGGTTTAATTAGACTTACAGTTCCACATGGCTGGGGAGGCCTCATGATCATGGTGGAATGCAAGGTGGAGCAAGTCACATCTTATGTGGATGGCAGATGCAAAGCTCGTGTAGGGAAACTCCTGTTTTTTAAAACCATGAGACCTTGTAAGGCTCATTCACTATTATGAGAACAGTGCAGGAAAGACCCAACCTCTCCCAATTCAATCACCTCCCACTGGGTTCTTCCCCTGGCATGTAGGAATTGTGGGAGTTACAATTCAAGATGAGATTTGGGTGGAGACACAACCAAACTATATCTGGAGGGAACACTTTTTAAGTAATTCATGAAGCCAATGTTATATTCACTTCGAAGTCAGACAATGACATCATTAGAAAAGGAAATTGCAGACTAATGTGCTTTATGAATATAGATACAATAACCTCCAACAAAATACTAGCAAGTTATGTTTAGTATCATATTAAAAGGATTATACATCATAACCCAATGGAATTTATTTCAAGAATGCAAATGCAGTTCAACATATAAAGGTCAATGAATGTAATATATCATAAAAATCCACACAATTACTTCAATTAAAGTAGAAAAAGCATTTGAAAAAAATGAAAAACTCATGATAAAAACAAATACACAACCAACTAAACATAGAATAAAACATCCTTAACTTAGTAAAGGGTATGGAAAGGTTTACACGAATTTCTGCAAGGAATTTTAAGTCTGGTTGGACCTAAAAATAGACCCAGTTGCCACAGCAGTCCCAGTTTCATGAGAGCACCTGTGAGCAGCAAAAGGAACCCAGTACCTTACTACTTGCATGAGTCTGATGAGACAGAACACTTGCACCACAAGGCAAGCAAAGCACCTTTATTAGTGATAGGCACCAAGTATAAGCAGAAGCCAAGGATCCATGGTGAATTAGTCTCCTCAAGACTCATGAAAGCTGCCCAGGCACCTGGAGTCTCTTCTGAACATGTCCCAAGTGATACTATATCTGAAGGATCATGAAACCACTCAGCTCTAAGTTTTATACCCTGGACACAACTTGAATTGTTGAGCATTGCAAAACATTCTGTTCTGGAGGAAACAAGGACATAGCCCAGATTGTTTCAAACATTTCTTCGTTACTTCAGAATATTGCATTGTTAGTACATTCTACATAAAAGATAGAGAAAACCTACTTTGATCAGTCAAGATTATTCAGAGACTTGTCTTCCTGTGGGGTATTTATGAAAAATTAACAGTTAACTATGCTTAATGGGTAAAAGTTAAAATATTTCTCCTAAATATTAAAAACAAGTCAAGGATGTTGCCTCTTACCAGTTCTATCCTGCATTGTACTGGAAGCTCTATCGACAACAGTATAAAAAAATAAAATGCATTTAATTGAAAATAAATAAATAAAACTTTCTACCCACAAACGACATGATTTTTACACAAACCCTGAAGACTACATGGACAGAAAAAGTAAGTTAGAGTGAATTAACACATTTAACAAAGTATCAGGATATAAGATGGACATACTAACATCTATTGTATTTATATACATTAGCAATTAGCATTCCAATAAGGAAATCAATGAAGAAATCCATTTACATACTGTTAGAAACCTAAAATACTTACAAATAGATTTAATGAATAAGTTACAAGATATGTACAGTGAGTACTATAAAACACTGTGAAAGTAGTGTTTTAATTGAAAGACACCATGTGATACAAGTTAGAATACACAATATTGTTAAGATCAGTATTGTCCTCAAACTGATGAACAGATTGAATGCTATCTATATCATATTTATTACCTTTTTATAAAGATGGACATGCTGATCCTAAAATTCATATGGAATTTCTTCAAGGAACATAGAATAGCAAAACTCTGTTGATAAAAAAGAATAGAGCTGTGGACTCATATTTCCTGATTTCAAAACTTGCTGTAAATCAACAATAATCAAAACAGTGTGAAATTATCATAAGGATAGATATAGAGAACAACGCAATAGAATGGAGAATACAGAAAATTGGCATCTATGATCAATTTATTTTTGATAAACTTGCCAAGAAAATTTTCTTTCTTTTTTTTGAGATGGGGTCTCACTCTATTGCCCAGGCTAGAGTACAGTGGCACAATTAAGGCTTACTGCAGCCTCAGCCTCTGGGCTTAGGTGATCCTCCCAACTCAGCCTCCTGAGTAGCTGAGACAACAGGCACATGCTGTCACACTTGGCTAATGTTTTGTAGATACTGGGTTCACCATGTTGCCAAGGGTAGTCTTGAACTCCTGGGCTCAAGGGATTTTCCAGTCTTACCCTTCTAAAGTGCTAGGATTATAGGAATGAGCCACCTCTCCCAGCCCCAAGAAAATTTTCTCTGGTTTCAATGTGTCTTCCAATTAGCATGTGTTGGAAACTTAATCGCTAATGCAATAATGTTGGGAGGTGGGGCCTACTGAGAAGTGATTAAGTCATGAAGACAGAGTGAAAGAATTAATGCTGTCAGTGCAAGAGGGGGTTTATTATTGCTAGGGTTTGTTATTATTTAGTCATAATAAAAAGATTTTGGCTGTTTTCACTCTCTCCTTTTTTCTCTCTCTCCCCTTCTCTTTGCCCTTTCACCATGGGATGATGTAGAAAGATGGCTCTTCCCACATGTAGTTCTTTGATCTTGGATTTCCAGCCATAATAAAATGCATAGCTGCACACCTGTAAATATTGAACCACAACAACCAATATAGACATAGTCTAGTAAACTTCGTTGACTTTAAATAAAACTCATTTGGGCATATAAATAAAAAACAAATTATAAGAAAAAATAGATTATTACCAGATTTAATAGCAATACTTCATATTAAAAGAAAATCGAGATATTTAAGATACTCAAGGAAACAAAATGGGAACTCAACATTTTATAGCTAGCAATATGTGACATTCAAGTGAAAAAACACAGTGTTTTTAACAGTCAAAAACTCAAGAAATATTATTTCTATAAACTCTTCCTGAGTGATCCATGAAGAATGAACTCCAGACAACAGAAAAATAAAAAAATACCAACATAAGATCTGGTGGTCAGTATTATGTACATATTTACTTTATAACTAAATGAAATAAAGGTTAAATAAATCTAATATGTAATAAGTCATGTAACTTGACAATGTATATATCGCACAGCTATAATAACTGAGTCAATGGGTATTTTATATTTTTTCAGGTGAGATGGGATAATTTAGGGACATAAAGTCAATTCTATTAACCTTATATATTTTAACATTTGCTGCATATTCAGTTTTATCTCCTTTTTAATCATTTATTTGTTTATCATTTATTTGTTCCTTTCTCTTTTTTTCTTGCTTAGTTTTGCCTAAGGTTTAGCATTTTTATTAGTTTTAGCAAAGAACCAACTTCTGCCTTTGATGACACCCTATCATATTGTTCCCAGTAATTTCTGTTCTTTATTGGTTCATTTCTTATAATTTCTTTGCTTTTTCCCTTAGGTTTTTTTTTTTAATTTCTTAAGTCAATTACTAGTACATTAGCTTTTAGCTTTTTAAGAAAATTCCAATAAGCACTTTAGGACTAGAAATTTTCCTCAAAAATCACATTAGCTGCTCTCAAAGTATTGGTAAGTGCTATTTTAACTATTGTTAATTTTCCATTGTTAGTTCTCACTTGAGTCTGCTCAGGCTCCAGACCCCACTTTTTGTTCCTGTGATCAGCACAAGGGCTGTTAAAATCCAGCCTCTAAGTCCCTTACAGATGGTAGATATCTCTAGAGGTAAGCTTGACTCCAACATTGTCTTAGCACTATATATTATCTCTTGTCACTTGTGTTCTTTGAGGGATTCATTTGAATTCTGCTACACATTTGAAAACATTATATTATGTAAAACATTTTTAGTACTTTTTCAGAGTAAATTTCTCTGTCCACTCCATATACCATCTTACCAAAAAAAGACATTCAGCAATTATTCCTATAAATATCTTGATAGCTTGAACATCTAAAGGGCAGAATTTGTACCTAAATGATCCTGTCTCCTAAGTTTGAAGTTCTGACATGCGGCATTGTATTTTGAATTGTGAGTAAATGAATGCGTGCCTGGTTTTGACAAATATTTAGAAACCAAATTAAGAAAATCTATATAATATTATCTACTAAAGCTCACTTATTTTAGAAGGCAAACACATGATTTACATCCTCTAGCATCATTTTAAATAAACATTCTAGAATCAAATTTTATTACAATTATTTTTACATAATGAAAAAGTAAACCTGTCTGATTTTGTAAAATACCCTGAAGAGGGAAACAGTAATTCAAGTTTTAGTGGCTTTCCAAACAGACTAAAGCCTAAATACTACAAAGAGTTTTTGAATATTATTGGTAAGTGCAACTTTAATTATAGTGAGTTTCTGCCTTTATCAATACTAAAACATCAAAGGGAAGAAATATAGCCTTACCAGTCAAGAAAATAGGAAAAGGAGGATAATTTTCCATGGCTACGACAAAACCTTTAAAACACATGCACACACACACAGACACACACACACACACACACACACACACACACACGTATGTACATACACACGAATACTCCTTCTGTGGACACAGACATAACTTCTTTGTTGGAATCTGCCCAATGTACAAATTTAACTCCTTTATGTTAATCAAACTACTATGGGACTTTTAATAACCATCATTTGTTAGGTCTAATCCAAGAGATGGGATCTCCAACCAGCTCAATTCACTGACATCCCACTGTGGTTGTGAATCACCACTGACTCAGATGCATACCTCCTAGTGAATCCCTCACAACACACTTTCCTTGGCTTTTAAAATCTGACAGATCAATTGGGTACAATTGCACAGGTGGAACATTTAAGGTTTTTATTCACATTATTTCTGTCATTTTCCCCTGCATCATTGGTCTCATTTTCCCTGCTATTAAAAGAGAATTATTTCCCCCCAAATCTCCTGTTTCATTTCTTTTATTCTTACATTCTCCCCTTCTCTTCTACCTCTTTCTTCCACTTCCCTCTTCTTCCTTCTAAAAAACCACATCTCTTTTCTCTTTTTCTATTTGCTTCTCTGCTATTCTCTACAGTTGTTTGATGTTAATATTGAACTTTTTGCTTCTTTTCCTTATCAAGGTTCAATTTAATCGACTCGGTGAGAGGATTAACAAGTAAGATGCCCTTCTAAATCTTGCTTCCTGTTGTTATTCTGAAGGAGAAAAACAGCTTCAAAAAGTCTAATTTCCTTAGAAGCTTGAATTTTATCCCTTTGAGTTTTGTCCTAAAGCAGGTTCATTTGACTTTTAATTGATATGTCCTTCTGTTGGTCAGACTTCAGTTCTTCTTAGAGCTCACAACAACTTTTCTCTACTTATTGCTGTATTGGTTACTGTTTATGCTTTCTCATGTCAAAGTCACAATGCACTGAATTCCATTGACAATGAGTCTCTCTGTCTTTCTCTTCACATTTTTCATGCTGAGTAGTATTTTCTGGATAGCATGACTCTAGTTTTTTTTTTTTCTCCTGCAGAAAATGGACATGAGGGATCCAATTATGGAAGTCACAATGTCTGTAATAGATATGTTAGTTTTGAGCATCATGTATGATGTTTCTAGGATTCTTCAGAGGGACCTGAATTACCAACTCTGTCCTAATGCTGTTATTGTACATGTACCACATCTTTACAGCTGTTCTAAAGAGGATTCATTTTAATTATAGGACTAAATGTTTGGACATTTTCTTTGAAATTTTAAAACTTTTCTTGTGTATTATCACTATCTAACACATACTGAACACTCATCATGTGCCAGGTGTTGTTCTAAACACCTTAAACTATTGCATCATTTAATATCCACAGAGACTCTGTGCAGTTGATAAAATTTTCTCTATTTTTACCTGCAGAAATGGAAGCGCAAGAAGTCTGAAGTCACACTCCATAGGAACCCTGGTGGTCTAGCACCAAGTCCTTAGGCTTAATTATTATTCCACAGCTACCTGTTTGGATAATCCTGGTGACCCTGATTTGGGGAATTTAACATTTATTGTCATTTAACTTTATGTCTGGTTGAGAATTAACAGTTTGATTTTAGGTTTCTTGATATTTCTCAGCAATGACGCCCTGTTTGCTGCTTTATAGACCAGCACGCATTTTACTTCTAGAGATAGGATGGAGACGGTTAGACTTTATTAATAGAAAAGTAGTCACAGTAATTTTACTAATGCATTATTGTTAAATTTTAGTTAGGAAAATGCAAAAATTGGGAAAGTCTAAGGAAAATTACATATAGCTATTTAGATAGTGTTACAATCTCACAAATAGAACTGCAAATAAAAACAAGAGGTTAAGATATGCTTTATGCTGATAATCCCGAAACATATTTAACTAGCACTTGTATCTAGCACAGTATCTCATCAGCATCCTCCAAATATTCGAACTAATGTTCATTTTAAGACTTACAATATAATAAAGAGAGATATTTAAATCCCAAAGTCATTTAGAATTTAAAAGATGACTTTTAAATTTTTCTCTTAAGGTCTCCATTTCCACTTGCTGCCATTCTGAAAAATCTTATAAATGACTGATCAAGAAATGATTCACAAGTTCACCCATTCCCAGATATCCAAAGAACAGGGCAGGCAAAAAAACTACTCTTCTCAATTAAGTCAACCTCAGAGTTCCTGGAAAGCTTATTGACAGCTTACCCAAATGGTTATGGCAGTTTTAATTCCTTGGACTGTTTCCAGCTTGCCCTTCAGTAAATGAATGAAAGTTGGACAAGCATAAATTTGCAGTATTGTCATTGGCAGAGAGAGTGTCAGTGTGTTTGTCATTCCAGAAGAATTACAAATCCCTGATTACAGCTCAGTGGTGTCTACTCAGAGAAAGTTAGAGGAAGAATGGGAGATATCGGACATAGTAGTGGACAATTTTCTGTTTTAGTGGAATAAAACAAGTCTGAGTTTGAACCTTAGTTTATCTCTATATTTCATCTTATTTGTTTCAGTAGCCACAGAATTTAATATATATAGTGTAACCCAATGCAATTTAATGAATTGCTGTCCCACCACAATAGCTCCAGCAATTTATGCAGACTTTATATGAATACATCCAGTGACAGCATATCTCCTCATGAAAAAGAACTATTCATTTTTCTGCTTTATATGTCTAACAGTTTAAAAATAAATGAGAGCTTTCCTATTTTTGAAAAACTTGCATTCAGCTTAGTAGCAGCGTAGGATATGCTTCGTATATGTGACCAAGCTTCACATATTTGGAAATAGTTGTCAATTAGTCAAACTTCATGGTTCACTTCTCTGTGGCTAAAATCCTCAATACTAATTCAAATTATTTAAAGCATTCTTTATAAAATATTGTTTTTAAATCCTTCACTACCTTGGTCACCCCCTTGGACATGATGTTGTACAATAGCTTGCAACAATGTGATATACCGCACAGTGAGAAAGGAAAAAGCAACCTCTCAGCCAGGAGCAGCCCTCACACTCACAATAAGGCTATGGTGTTCTTCCATTGTACATAAATAATTTACAGAATTGTTTATGTAAAACAACCTTAGACAAGTTTGCTCTGTGATCATAGTAGATTAAGCTAAAAACCATTCTACAGATATTACACAGAAATGACAAAATATTCTTAGTTCTAACTAATATGAGTACCTGCTGGATATTTTTTCTTTTTTTAACCAATTATAGCTTTAGGCTTACTTCATTCCTTCTATCTTCTCAGTAAGAATTATTAAAATACCCAGTCATAAAACTGACAACTGGGTAAAAGTAAGGCTAAAAGAAAATATGAGCAATCATTTGTATATGATCTGAGGGATTAAAGTAAAGCAGTAATACTAGTACTATTATTATTATTACAAATGAAATAAAATCAGAGCTAGTATTTATTCATTGATTGCTTGGTCTGGATGATGGCAGACTATGTGATAGACAATTTACCTACATTACTCTTTAATGTACACAATTTATAAACTAAGTATAGTTATCATGTTTTACAGATTAGAAAAAGTGAGGTTTGTGAAAGTAAGTAGCTAGCCTAAGATGTCTCTGTTAAAGTTAAAATTTGAAACCAAGACCTGAAATCTACAAGCCAAGATTTTATTGCCTCAGTTCAAGGCAGTAAGTAGGACTGACATTCTTGCAGGTGTGGTATCTAACCACAGGAGAGATGCCTTTTGAAATCTGTTTGACCAAAAGATGTGACGTGCTTATTGGAATTACTCAAAAATTGGTCTGTGTGCCAACTATGAAGCCTCTTAATGCAAGAAAAATCCATGCCAGTCTTAGTTTAAACATTCCTTTTTGAAGAATTTCTATAAAGTTCAAGCATTTTTAAAATTTTCTATTAACTCTCAGTTCCAAATAGATGTGCCAATTCTTATATGCCAAGTATCAACTAGAAGATTGTTCTGTATCAGCCAAGTTGTCATGGTGTTTCATCTGTCACTAAACTCCCACTGTCTCATCAAAAGTTGGAAATATCAGTACCCAAATTCTATTGTGTAACTAATCAAGTTTATTATTTGTCCCTATAATCTTACTTTGACCAAGAAGATTATGCTATTTTATTAAAAATATTTTTTAGTCTACTTTTAGAAATTCACATATTCTTTATGGTGATTTATATTGATTAAAAATGAAAGATAATGATCCAGTCATACTGGATAGGAAAGGTTAGGAGCAAATTGCCCACCAAACACACAGGTTTGTCATCATGAAAAATCTCAAAATTATAAACATTACAAAATGACAAAAACAATTATCAATGTATCAGAGACACTGGGTGAAACTCTAAACTAATATTAAGAAAAGACTCCAAGTTCTTCTTAGAAAAACAAAATAAAATGTGTTATTCACTCATTCCAAAAAATATCAACCAACTCAGTTAGTAATTTCAGGAAACAGCTAATATAGACAATGTCAATTTATGAGAAAGAAAGAATTTAGTTGTGTAGTTACCAAGACAATAACAATTTTTTAGCTTCCATTTTGTGCCAAATGGTGCCACGCTAAATGCTTTGGGTATGGAAATCAGTCTCTGTGAGTATTACTTGATCATGTATGATAAAAGATGGCTACAGGCAACTGACTCCCTCCAAAGTCTGAAAACAGTAGTACAAATTAGCATGAGGCCAGTGATCTGTGAGCAATTAGAAATAATGTTATAGGCAAGTGAGAAATGAGTTTAGTAGATGCTGAAAAGAGTGTCAAGCTAAGCATCATAGAATAAGAGATCTGAAAAGAGTTTTACATATAATGACATAGCTTTATAGATTTTGATTTTATACTTCTCTTCCATTTATTGTAAGTTGCATGAAGGCAAAGACCATTTCAGTCTTGACCAATATTGTATTACAATTCTTTAAGAGAACAAATGAATGAATGGAAGAATGGAAGTCTTTACCAGCCCTGTTACAATACATCTATTATTTTATGTGCCCAGCATTCACTCTACATTTATCTCATAGTAGGACTTCTGTTTTCCCCAAGGGACTTACAAGTTTCCAACTCTCAGTCCACTATTTAATTAGTCTTGCTATGTAATTCTGTGTTGACTCATTAGTACACTCTGTCTCTCTAGCTACAGAAACTAAGTCTCAAGGATTTGGGGGAAACTTTTAAGCTGGATTTTTTGGTGGCAAGAAAACCTGTGTTTTCTAAAGGTTACCATATGGTAAATTTTTTGCTGAGGATTAAGTTAACATAGACTAAGAAAATGCAACCAGAAATAGAGAGTACACACACACACACACACACACACACACACACACACACAAAGTAAGAGAAAGAAAAAAATACAGAGAGAGCATTCTGGTGAATTTGGTTTGTTTTGGCCATTCTTGAACTTTGGTTTTCTGAGCAAATAAATTATTTTTTATGATTGAATTATTTTGAATAGAGTTAATTTTAGTCGTAATAAATAAGAGTTAATAATACACTCTTCTCTGTGCAAATGGAGAAACAAGTACAGAGGAGAAAAGTGGCTTACACTTTCTTAAGTACAGTATGTTATAGTGAAAGAATTGTGACCTGGGCCGTGGTTCTTAAACTTCCAATTCTTTCTACCATGCTACATTGCCTTTATTAAATAATGGATTTGTTAAAGGCATGGAATATTAAGAAAATAAATATCAAAACTTTCTTGGGGAAAATAACCAAAAATATACTGCCTCCACAGGATGGACCCCCTTTTCTCATTTACATTCCTTCAAATAGGAGGCAGGAATTCAAATCTCTGAATTCATTTGGCCATTTAGCTTTCTGCTGAGACTGCCTGAAGAAGAGACAATTGTACTCAAAGGGCAGTCTAATCAATAAAGTAAAATTACTCATTGAAATTCTTATTATCAAAAACAGCATTTGTCCATTTGGCAGGTAATTTGTAGTAATGTTTAGTAGTTTATAGCAGTTTGTAGTAATTAAATGCCAAGCCATTTCTTTACTTCATATTGGTTTCACTTAGTAAACTCAATAGCAAGAAAAGGAATTAGTAGTTGATGGCCATGTCTGGTATTTAAATGCTTTAATAAGCAAAGTAAATACAGAATTGAGAAGGAAGTAGCTAATGTACAGGACCAGACTGCTTAAGTGGTTCTGTACAGAAGTAAAAATCTCATACTATTTATTAGCAAACATTGAATTTTGGTAAAAGAAAAAGAATACAAACCTGGAATGCATTGGGAATTTAATAGTTATGAATTTCCAGATAATCTATTGACTTTTAAACTAACTCCCAAATCTCAAATCTCCCTTTTTCTAGAGAGATTACATAATTTAAACATATTAAGATTCTAGGAAAGACTTTTGAGTCCATTATTTGAGTCTATAATTGTCACTGTGATAATTTATAAATCAGTATACCTGGATAGAATCTCATTTGCTAGAATGGAATTTCCTTTACAATGTACTTTCATTTTAGAAAACATAGAAAAACTTTCATTTTAGAAGACAAAGAAAGAAGATTTTCATAGCCAGGATTATATTTGTTATATTGAACATTATACAATTGTTAAAGGGCTCCATACAATTACTGAGTTGCTTGATTCCAAACTCCAGTGGGCTTAAAATGTCATCAATCATCAATTTCATATAAATGTATAAATCTTCAGAAATAAGTTTAAGTTGAGCATGTGTAAGTAAATATGTCACAGGATGCAAATTTTCAATCAGGCGTTTAATTTTCTCTTTGATGTACTTACTACTATCCTTGTCTCTCTACCTTCTTGGTTGCTTCCCCATTGTTTCCCCATTACCAGTTCATTCCACAACTGCAACATCTTGTAGGGGTATTGTTTATTATTGTTTTATGACCTACTTCTCAGGGTTGTATTGTTTTTATTTTGCAAAAACTCTTTAAAATTCCATAGTTCTAAAAATTTAAGTGCTACAATGTTCAAAAATCAATATCTAATCTTGAGTGGTCTAGAAAGTTTCAGATGATAAATTTTCAGCATTCATTCAATCTCAGTAAATAAAAAGGAATTTACATATTAGTAATTTGAAATCCTAAATAATTTAAAGCATATAGAGATGAAGCAATCATTATTCAACTGCAAGTGACAGAACTGCCCTGAATCAGTGATTATAGATGGATATATAACTTTTTCTTCTAGGCCCTTTCTTAATACGATTATTTTTGGTCTGAGTAAATCATTGAAATCATAATATAACTCTTTTTAATCTCTAAATATGTGAAAGAAAATAATATTTTGAAGCCATCAGTAAAGTAGACTGACTGAAAGGCAGCAAAAGGAGAGAAGCTTTATTCCTAAGCCCTTGAACTTTTAAATTCTCCTGGGTTATTGATCTGTTTAAATGCATAGTGGTTGGGCTATCATCAAAATGTAATGACCTCTTTTGTCACTGAAACAAAGCCACTGTATTGAATTGGGGGGAAAAAAGTCTAGTTATGTAACTTTCTTAAAAAGTAAAAAAAAATGGTTATATTGTAAAGTGAAATAAGTTAACTTCTAGTTTCTGTTCACTTGCATACTTTGTCTTTCACATTTCTCTCCTTCCTCTTTCTTCAACAGCCCAGTGTATCCATACTACTCCAAGTCACCTAGCTTCCTCCTGCAATACTCTCCTCCAAGAACAATGTTGTGTATTTTGAAACAATTACTCTTTTCACAGTAAATAATTTAGAATAATTTTTATATTTGATAACTTCTAGAAGTAATAGAAGACTATGGTAAAAGAGACTGGGCTCTGTAGACAGACAACCTTACATCAGATCCCTGGTCTCAAGTCTACTAACTTGTGTGACATAGGAAAATTGCTTTAATATCTTTCAGAGATGTTTGTTTTCTTTCCCTCCCTCCCTCCCTCCCTCCCTTCTATAAAATAAAGACAAGATTCATCAATTTGATATTGCCTTAAGGAAAAAATGTGATTAAGTTTTCAAAAGCGCAGTGTTCAGCCAATGCTATTAACTTTCCCATTAGTATTCAGATAGGTATCAATTAAGGACAAACTCACCAGTAATAATGGTAATATTTATTGAGGTCTTGATATATACTAGGAACCTTTCAAGACCTATTTTGGATGTTCCCCCTTCCTAAAATATTTAATATATCACCAGTTAATATCATTTCTTTTTTGTTTGACTATCATAAATACTTCTTTTGTATTGTGAAAGCATTCACATTTATATTTGTCTTTCTTGCTTTCCTTGCAAGACTGTAACTTCTTGAAAAAAATAGTCTATTTGGACATCTTTTAGACAGGACGTCTTTCCTATCTAATCACACATTTTTAGCATAGAATTGCACTCGGTAAACAATAAATTGAATTCAGTTAAATTTAGGGGTTAATAAACAACCCTGTGCTGAGGTGTACTTTTTTCACACATACAAACACACATGTGGTTACCTCTTATGATGGTTAAATGTAAGACTCAAAAAGTAGTTGCTGAAGGAAATGTTGTTGATTAATCTTGGTGAAGAAATGTGTCCTAACTTACATTATGCAAATTACTTCTTAAACAATTACAATACAGACTCTTTAAATGGCCTTACGATATGTCAAACGGGATATGATTATGTTCTTTCTGTTTTTAAAGCATGTGTATCTTCTTTCCATTAGCACAATGTCTACACATCAGGCACTAGGGCAAAATAAGAATCATAGGTAGAACAGCTTTGCCATGGTTACAAAACTGTTTTGAAGTTACAATCTAGAATATTGTTCAATTCATTTTTATAATGACTCTCATAATCAGGTCTTCTCAGACTTCACAGTCAGGAAAGAGTTACTTTACTAGGGAAAAGAAAAACCCAAGATTCCTTTTATTAGCTAATAAAACCCATGTAAACCTTTGTATTTCTCTATTTTGTTAAGAGTCAGAGCTAAATATCATGCTCAAGTAATTTACTCCCTTGTTCTCACTCTATCGCGTTGCCACTTGTTAAACCAGTGTTTTAATGTTTGTGTAATATCTTTGCCTTATAGTAGAATATGAATCCTTTTATGAAAGTAAACAAATGAATGCAATGCTTACTCTTTTTTATATCCCCACCTTCTCAGTTAGACTGAATGCTTTTTATTACTGTGGTAGACTCTATGATGTCCTGCCACAACCCCTTCAATGAAAACTTGTTACCCTGCCCGTAAGAGTGCTTGGTAAACAGCTTTCTGCATCTGCCTCTTCCAGAATTGCCTCATCTGCAGACAGCCACATTATTTAAATTTACACTTCTTTCTAGGGTGGCCCACAAGTAATGGCTAGTCAATGATCAATGAAAATCGGGTCATCTCCGTACAACTTAGACAATTCCGAGAGAACTTTCTAGAAAAACTTTCCCTAGTTTTTCACTGGAATTGTATCACAAATTAACTTCTCCCTCTGTCCAATCCTATCTACTTACCCAATCTTTCACAAGTTTTGATTCCAAGGGGACTCCTTGGTAAAAATCCTAAATACCAAATCCTATCTGAAAGACTGCTTCTCAGGGAACCAAACCTGCAAGAGTTGCTACCAGGAATAGACCAAGAAATCAGATACCAGGATTGGGTTCTAGAGCTGGATAACTTGCTTTCTGGCTGGCCGCAGGACCACATCAGTGGTGGTGTGCGGTGCATATACAGACACTGGCACAAGATGCCTGTTTAATTGTTCAAATCTTCACTGTTGTTAAGTAGGAATAATATAGTGGTATAAGAGAATATATTAGCTGGTTCAATCCATCAAGATTTTGAGAAATATGGGAAAAATGATCATTATAAAACCAGTATATTTGGATGGTTATGAAACTCTGCTGAATTTCTGAATAATGTATTAAAAAGCCAAGAACCATTAATCTAGCAGAAAGCTAAATGTGAAAGTCAGAGATAGCCTCCTTGGTAACACATTTAAAAAGCTCTCATCTTCTGCCAAGTGAGAGCAGAGTAAATTGAACATCAGGCCAAAAACTTCCAATCAAAGAAGGCCAGTCTTGTCAAGGTCAGAGTCATGTTTAGCAAAGGACCAAATAAGTTAGAGACATTAGGGATGACATCCATGCATATTTAGAGTCTCCAGATTCCCCTTGATCTTGTGAGTTTATAGAAGTGGGAGAAACATCTCTATGAAAAGCTAGTATTCTCCTCTTGCTTGAAGATGATTCAGACATTACTCAAGATAATACATGCTCCCACTACCCTTCCTCATCAAAATATCTATACTTAGAGTTAAGTCATAACATAACCCAGAGAGAAATGTGATGGGTGGTGCATTGCAAGTACCATGGTATAAAAACTCTGGAGACTTTATGACATTAGCGGTATCAGTGATGAGAGAAAAGATGTCATTTAGAGATTCTGGCAAGTACCAGTGAGAAAATCACAACACAGATTGCTGGTGCTCTGGAGAAAGATCATTCCATCATAATCAAATGCCTTTTAAACAAAAACTGTTGGTATACTACTGGGCCTGCTATAGATGGAGTAGCTGATCATGGAGTACCGAGTGATAATTGAGCCACACCTGTCTGTCATGAGCTGGGTTCTGTCAAACTCACTAAGCTCTAAGATCAGAAGAATCTTGCAGCAATTCATTGAGAGTTCTAAGTGGTACATCTAGAACTAAGCTCAAGCAGGATCAGAGGGTCCATGCAAGCTGTATAAGCAAATTACCAAACCACCCATGTCACCCACCAGCACCTTTCCCCCAGCTCACACCCACAGCCAAAAAGAGGATCCTTATATTCAGCAAATAGTGGAAAACAAAGCATATGATTCATTCATAAAAGGATCGGTTCAGCATATGGGTAAAATCTGAAATTAGATAGCAGATAACAGATAGTATTAGCTAGTATTTATTATATAGTATTACTAGACAGTATTATAACCCCACTCAGAAAGAGTATTGAAAGAACAGTGAGAGAATATACTTCCAATGTACAGATTCTTGGGTTGTGGTGGGGGTAGAGAGCAGAATGTGGTCATATATTTTGTGTAAAAGAAAAATAAAATTAACCCAAGTTCAGAACATGTATGAATTCAAGGACAATAGCAAAAGGCTTGGCTAAGTGATTAGGAGCCTGAAGGAAGAAAGATAGGAGAAGATACTACATAAGAAGTTCAATAGCAGAGGCATGTAGAATGACTACATGGAAGAGGGCATGAACTATGACAAAGCTTTTTGGTGCATGCTAATACTCACTAGAAAGCACCCATAATGGAGGAAGCACTGAACAATTAAGAAGACAAAAACGTGTTCAGTTGATATTAATATCTGTCATCAGCTTCCCCAGTGCTGGCATTATAATTACATGAAATGGCTAAGGAGGTAAGTATGGAAGTTACACATGGGTCCAATCTCTTGGAATCTAATTAACTTAACAAAGTTAATTTATCTTGCTATTTGTGTTAGTTGATTTTGCTACTGCACACACAAATATCTAACCATTATCAATAAAGGACAATGCTGAGTTGTCAATAGAGCAGCACCCCTCAAGAAGACCAGCTGAACACTTAGTGAAAAACCACTAGACGGACAAGTCCTTTATTCTTGTAGAAATGGACATGTATTTCAGGTCTGTATTCAGGTCTTTTCTGCTTGCAGGGCATCAACCAGTACCATTATCAGAAGATTTAGGGAATTCTAGGTACTGGATTCCACATAACAAAATTACTAACCAGGAAATCTAGTTTATAGCAAAGGAGGTACTAAGGCAAACCTCTGACCATGAGATGAATTCATCAATTAGCATACACCACCACTCAGACACTGGTAGAATAGAAGTCCCGGTTAGAGCTAATGGTTTATGAGGATGCAACACAATCCTCCATGCTGTGGTATGCTGACTGGATTAGTAACATGTGTAACTGTGCCTCCCCCTCACAGTAGGAAGAATACATGGGTCTAAGAACATACTTGTACAGAAAGTAAAAGTAGGCTCACTTAAATGACTTCAAGTTACCCACCAGCAGATTTATTTTTCCTATACCTTCCATTCTAGGCTTTGTAAGTTTAGAGTCTTGGGTCCCAAAGGCAGGGCACTTCTGACAGAGGACACAGAAGAAGTCACATTGAATTGTAAGCTGTGACTGCCAACTGGGAACTTTAGATCAGCAGACAAGAATAGCAGGAATCATCTTGGCAGGGGGAATAGACCATGATGCTTAGGAAGAGGTGGGGCTGCTGCTACACACTGAAGATGGAAATAATCTGTGTAACACCCAAGTGGCCTACTTGGACACCTCTAGTATTTCTTTGCCTAGTTGTAAAAATAAATGGGCAAGAGCAACAACTTTAGCCTGAGAAAGGCATGGTGACTAGGGACTTAGGCCCTCAGACTCCAGCAGAGATGGTAGTAGAGAGTGAGTGGAATATAGACTGGATAGTGAAAGAAATGATGAGCATCTGTTGTCCTGCTACACCCAGACCAGCTGCGGTCATAGTACCCATTGCTTCCCACAAACCTGCTTTTAAATTTTCTCCATGAACAGATATCTAAAATGATCTCTGGGAAGCTTCCAGAATTGTTTTGAAAAGAATCTAAGCAGGCAAGACATAGACTGTGGGGGACCACCACATTTGACCACACGTTGGTCAAATATCCCTTCAATGAAGAAATCATTCCCCCAGAAGATGGGAGTTTGGACAATAGTCAGTCTTTAGCTGTCATCCCTTTCAGTGATTCTCTCAGCTACAAAGAGCCTCCTTATACAAGTAAATGCCTCTTCCCTTGGTAGACTGCATACAAAATTAATAAATGAGAAACTATAAAGATCAGATCATCAGTCCAATTTAGAACAACTCTGAGAGTTATTCTAGCTCCAGAACTTCTTGTGGTAACAACTATGGCTGCCGTTGAGTCTACATCACAACTTGACATTTTTCTACTGATGACTACACTCCTCTCTTCCTTTCACAGGTATTGATTACAAGAGTTCTATTTAATAAATATCCTATAAACTAAATGCTGTTTTAGAGTTTGGTTCCTGGAGTACTCAACTTGTGCACCTGCCAAACAAAGCAATGATTTGTGTAAGTATTCCAGCTAATGAAAATATATCTGATTAAATTAGAGAGTAAGGGTTTAGGTTAGAATCCCAATGTATTTCTTGAATTTGTTATAAGATATGTAAGAAGGCAAACATCGCTGACAAATTATTCAACCTTTTAGAAGATTTCTCTTCATAACCAATATTTTCTTTAAGGTAAGAATTGGCTTTACATATTTTTTTCTAAATTTAAAATATGCTCAGAATGGGTCAAAAGTCAATTTAGATAGCTATATTGTGTGTTATTTTTAAAAGAACATTTTACTGTACTCCACCTCAAAAAGGGCAAGGCTTAAGAAGTTTTAATGATGCTAGAAGATCAAATATCATTCCAGATATAATTTTTACCATTAAAATAATATTTTAAAAGACTATTCAATAAGATTTTTAAAAAGTAAAAACCTTACATTTATAAACCCCAAGCACTTAATAAATACATTTCTAATTTAGGTGTACCCAAAGCCAGGCAGTTCAAGGTACAGATTCTGGACTTTGTTTCAGCCTTTGAAAACCAATAATCTAGACTAGTTAATTTTCAAAATTGTATTGTTACACACATCTGAAGCAATCAATAATTTTATCATTTTATTTCTTTTTAAAGTGTTTATTGAAATAAGACATACAAAGAAAAGAATACATAAAACTGTGTTCAATCAATTTTCACAAAGTAAATGCAATTTTAAAAACATAACCAGCACCTCAGAAGCCCTTCTCATGCACTTTCCAAGTTGGTACTTACCTTCCCAAAGACAATTACTATTCTGACATGTCATCAGGGAATTTTGCATGTTTAAAATACTATATATAAACATATCTTATGGTATGTGCTTTTTTAAACCTGGCTTCTTTTATTAAACATTATGCTTATGAGAGCCACGCATATTGTTGAATTTATCATACTTTGTTCATTTTCATTATTTTATAATATTTTTATGAATATTTCACATATTTTCCTAACTCATCATTTGGATTTTTTTCTAGTTTTTAGCTATTATGAATAAAGCTGTTATGACTATTCCTGAGCATGTCTATTGTTGTAAAATATACTCATTTTTCCTGGGTATATATTGAAGAGTAAAGTCAGTAGCTCATGAGATACAGAAAGTTTGTATTAGATACTGAACATTTTTGTTGAACATAATTGTTCATATTTACATTTATACCAGAGTTCTAGTAGCTCCACATCTTCACCACTATTTAGCCTTTTGAGGTCTTTTCATTTAGCTGTCATTTCTGTGAAATGATAGTCCCCACCATTAAACCCACAAAGTGCTCATCATATGTACCATGCAGACAATACTTAAGTCATACTGACCTGTTATGTACATTCTAAATTAATGTTTAGATGTTTCAGGTAATTTTCCCACATGGCCAGCAAATAGTAAAGTTAAGGTATGAGTCAAAGTAGTCTGACTGAAACTTCTGACCATTTGTTGCCTAGCAACTCTCTTTTAGCTGTGGTGATCCCTATACCATTTATCACACATTCCAAGGCATCATAAGGGAGCAGTACATTTTTAATTGCATGAACAATTTTTAAATGTATGTGCATAACATGGCAGAAAATACATAGCATGATAGGAATAGGAAAGAAAAGAGAAGGGAAGGGAAGATAAACAATCTTTTATGCTGAACCCACTGTAATTTAGGTCAATAGGTTTTAAAGCACTATTCATTTGGCAATTAATGTCTAGAGCTCTCACCTGAAGATTCTGAAATTCTATTAAAGCTTAGGGAGAAAAGTCATAGTTATATTAATAGTTTAGGGGTTCAGGGTATGAGGAATCATATTACCACATATTCCATGTAGATGGTATATCCTTAAAAATGACATGCTAGGACTTTCATATGTGCTACTTCCAAAAGTTTGCATATTTCCCTGAAAGATAGGTTTACTTATTTCAGATAAGAAAAGTAAATAAAGTCATTAAAGCTTTGGTCTCTTCTTACATATGACATAATGACTGAATAAGAAAATAGTGACAAACCAATTGGAAAATGCCTAATTACATTTTTAAATGGGACAAATGAGTGTGTGACTATCCTAGAGGTTCCAGAGGGTTATACTATCTAATAATAATCTCTCTCATTATCTGTTTTTGTAGCTGTTACCCTTTCTGGCCCTAACACATACTCTTGGTCTCAGGCAAGTGAGTCCAGTCTCAGGTAGATGCATTTCAGTCTCCAGAAAAACATGGAGAAGATCAAAATGAAAGTGTTTGCTGCCTTTTCCATCTCTCGAAGGAAAGAAGTTTTTTTTCTTGTGAGGTGTTTGCTCAGTTGCCCAGGCTGGAGTGCAATGGTGTGATCTCTGTTCACTGCAACCTCCACCTCCCAGGTTCAAGGGATTCTCCTAACTCAGCCTCCCTAGTAGATGGGATTACAGGTATGTGCTACCACACCTGGCTAATTTTTGTCTTTTTAGTAGTAATGGGGTTTTACCATATTGAACAGGCTGGTCTCGAACTCCTGGTGTCAAGCAATCCATCTGCCTTGGCTTCCAAAAGTGTTATGAACACAGGCATGAATCACTATGACTGACCAGAAAGAATATTTTCTAGGAGTCAAATCCTGTCATCTGGTTAGAGCTGTTCTGACAAAGAACCCCCAGTGTACAGTTTTATAATAAAATAGTAGTGTTTTCCAGGTTACCAGATATCCAGACTCAGACACTTTATAAATTAGCAAACATTTTCTGTACGTACTCCATAGGACTTTAGACCTTAGAAGTATTACCTAGTGCCTATATAAAACACCTTCTATTTTTGGTTCAATAAATAGTCAAGTATTTCAGGGTAATTATCTCCTTGTTTCCAGAAACACAAATATTGGGGAAGTAGATTTTACAAAACTAAAGACCTTTCTTCCCACCACTATCCTTTAGTACTCAGTAATCCTGAGCACCAGGGTATAACTGAGCAATTAACTTCTGACAATGGTATAAATTTAGGCTTGTTAAAACAAGGATTATTAATATTCCCTCAGGTTATCACCCTGGCCTAATTTACTGAACCATAAAGTACAATAAGACACAGACCTGTAATTTTGTGGCTCACATAAAATGCCCAAGGAAAGAGACAGAGGGGGGAAAAAGCAAAAGAGAGACAAAGAAAGAAACCCACAAACACAGTATAACAGCCTAATAAAGTGAATTGTAGTAATCATACATTAAGTAGCTGGGACTTTGCATTTCATTTTACAACAAATAACTGCAACAATATTTAATGACTGTGATAACTCCTTATAGGCCAAGATGACATTACATTCATAATAGACTGGTCATTGAAATTCCAGAAGCCTCAACTCTTGCCTTTTTTAAGAAAAATGACCTTCTCTAAGTTTCTCTGATAGAAAAAAATCCAAAAATGTTTAATTATGTCACTGCAATTTAGTGTCCTTATCTCTCTTGGAGGTAGTGTTATGGATTAAAAACTGTGGTTCTCTTATATGAATCTTTTGAGATACAAGATAAATCTGACAAGTCCAGCAGAGTAACAGGAATGTATTGGGAAAATCATCAACTTTAGTGTTATAGAGACTTGAGTTCAAAACTAAGTTTTGCCACTGACAAACTGTGACACTGTAGCAAGTCTCTTCTGCGGACTTCACTTTGCTCATCTACAAAATAACGACAGAAATGCCTACATCATGGGGTTCATATCTTTACCCTAGAGCATGACATAAAGTCATTCATTCATAGCAATACATTTACATGATAAAATAATTACATTAGGTAAATACATAAAGCATATGAGGTATATTATACTTTAAATATATTAAGTACCTGTCATGTCGTATGAACTGAATAAATGGTGGCTTCTACCTTCGTGACATATTGATTACTCTAGTTTTCTGTGTTAGATGGTCAGCAATGTTTTTGTGAAGTAAGGAATAAAAAGCAAACATTTTTTAAAAATTAAGATCACATACACATGCACACACACGTGTGCACGCATACACACACACACAGAGAAAGAGAGAGAGAGATATATTAGGTCAGAATCCATTGTTTTGGATGTATACTGCTATAAGATAATTATTTAACTCATGGTTTTATCCCATTTACTTTTTTTCTTGTTTTTTTCCCAAGGCAAGATCAGACTGTTAATACACTTAATGAGGCAAAGAAGCATAGCAATATATCTGAGCAATTAAAGCCCCTTCATTCAGACAGTAATAAAACCCACAATTGTCTCCTTTCTGCCTGGAATAACAACTTTATAGTTTATTAAATAAGTAAGATTTTGATCCAACTCCAACTCTTCTCCTTAAACATCCCTGCACTTTCCTGTCCTCACCTAACTCTCCAAAAGGATTCCTTAAATGGAGAGAATCACAAATGAATATTATCAGGACATATCCAGATTGAGTACTTTCTCGAGGCAGTGTTATTGTAACAACCCCAATGAAACAGACTTCTCTCGCTGATGCTTAACTTCCTGCTCTTCATCAAAGTTTGCTTTTTTTTTTCTCCTCTTCTAAGTATGAAGCAAACATGGTAGCATCCAAGGACAGCCATCTTTTTTCTCTGTTCTACATGTTGTATTATTTCCTGGCAGTCAAGTATCTCCCTTACCAGAGTCTTGTCCTAGCAAATCTTCACCTTTACTAAAATATTCTGCTTGACAAATGTGACCCTAAGAGTTTGAAGAACACGAATAGGGCTTTTTAAAAATTTTTGAATTTATGGTAAGTCTTTACCATAGACTTACCCTGGGCAAATATCTTTTGGAGACACATGTACAGTTCTACTTTCTCTGACTTAAAGAGGATCTGAAAAACTGCAACAGAGGCTCTGAAGAGTGCCGTAAATTTATTAAAAGTTTAGACATAAAGTTAATGAAGCTTTAATTCTGCTTCCAATTAAATAGGCTGAAAGAGTGATTTTGCAGTCTTTGAGTAAGGACTGTTTCAGAAAATGGTGACAAATTTATTGTGCTCTCTAAACACATTATAAAAGGAAGCAGGTTTAAATAGCAGAATAAAGGATTTGGAAAAAGTTGTTAAATGATGCCATGGGTTTCTATAAGGATGGTATCTGAAGTTACCTTCAAGTGATCTAGGTTCTTATCTGTCTAGGAGATTTGAGTAGATGTGTGTAGTCGGGTACCTTCTCAGGTCACTTTTTAGTCCCCTGAATCCACTGCAGAGAAGAATAAGAACAAGAAAAATATGGGAAAAAAAGAAAAGGGGAAGAAAAAAAAGAAAAGGTGGAGGATCAGGCAAAAGAAGAAAAATAGAACCTAGGTTTCTCTACACTAAAAATAAAAAATCCTGCTGCTTCCTGTGACCAGATGAAAGAGATAGCAAGCCACATGCAGACACTGAAGTCTCTCTCTGATCTACTTACCAAAGTCATACTGTCATCAGTGAACAGGCATCTTAGACATCCTAACTCACTCCATTTATAATAAATGCTTCAGGTCTCTGAAAGAGCAAGCAACCTGACTCAGTGTGATATAAAACACTATACACTAACAAGAAAATAAAACTCACCATCACTTCTCAGGTGATAAGAGCTTATAGCACTAAAAATTATATGAACATTAAAAAGAAACACACATACAAACACCATGTTTACACACTCATCTATTAATATCAATTCTGGACAGAGGATACGCCTTTAGAAAGCAGAAGTGCCTGAAATTACCAATCAAATAGTAACATCATTGAAACCTCTCTCCCTTGCTAAAGATAAACAAACAATTCAATACCAGCTTCATAATGACCACATATTTTCAGCCACAGCAGGTTGCTGCCTAGTCCCTGAAGGAAAATGACAAATGAATGCTGTTTAATATTTTGCTTGAACAGTTTTTTCTTTCAGAGAACTATTTGCAATGCGATAATGAGAAGAGCATAGCTGCAGAGAGTAGCATTTTGTAAGGATGACTACCTTTCTAGGGCATATCATCTGATACACACTTTGTTTATCCAGAGTGAATTCAGTGGTTAAAATGATTAATTGAACCCATTTTGTGTTACTCATACAAGCTCTTGCAAAGGAGGTGATTGCTATTTTTTCTTAGTGACTCATACAAAGACGCTAGCAGTTCATTGGCAATAACAAAGTGACATTTCTAAATTTAGCAGTTCATAAATCTTAAAAGATGCCAGCCACATCCAGCCCCCTTCCTCCACGCTCCTCTCCCAGACCCTGCTCAAATGTGCAAAAGACTTAAATGTGCATGGAGACAAGACAGAGACGTCATCAGGGCACATCTATCTCCTCCTCCCTCAGTGCCTACCAACACCACTGTGCACTTTGATAGGAGTAATGTGTATATTTCCCAAATGATAGCTTTTATTATCCCATTAAGATGCTAAATGTGTCCAGTAAAAACATGCAGAATATGTGAATGTTTCCAAAGGAGCCCAATTCAATGAATTATTTTCAAGGGGCACTGTGGAAACTAGCAAATTTCTTCCTGTCCTCCTATGCTATCTATTCCATGACATGAAATATGCAATAACTCCCAGCCTTAGGAAAAAAAAAAATTTGCCTCTGTCATTTTCTGTGGTTTACATAAGGCACTTACCAAATGTATCTTGCCCTCCTTATGTCTTTTTGTCATTGTTCTGATGCTTCAGGGCTGCAATTGACCTCCAGAAATTGTACTGACATATGACTCACACAGGTAGTCTGCAACAAAGGATACAAGAGAATTAGACTTGATGAACTAAAAATCCACATGGCTAAAAGGAGATTACTGAGCAAAGTGACACACAAGTATTGTTTTTAAAATAGTTGGCTAATTTTAATCCCTCCCTCTCACAACTTCCTCACTATGGAGATCTTCTCATCAGTAAATGAATGAACTGATAGAATTTCTTTCCAACTACTTAAAATTACTTTCTAAAAATGGTAACTAGGTAATAAATTTTTGCCTCTCTTTCATTTTTCTTCACATCTCCCATTAAATACACCCTGCTTCAGGCCAACAACAATGATAAAACTATCATTTAAGAGTAAATGTATTCAGCAAATATGAGATTATTATAACAAAAGCCCAAAATTAATAAGGAAACTCTTCACAAAATGCTAGCTTCTCAGTGGCAAAGCTGAGTAGTAGACATGTGTAAATTAAAGGAAGAATGAAGTTTTATTTAAAGTAGGGATGAATGTTTTGTGACTGTAGAGAAGTATAGACCTTTCTAAAAACCCTTCCCCACTCATATTTTCTTTCCTTCTCTAAATCTACTATTATGCTTCTACTATTTTTTGCAACTTACTTACTTGTGACTCCTCCCTAGAATACTTTTTATTGATGCAACTTTTGGAATAAAGCCAGCAGGATTAGCAATTTATGCCTACTGTTCCATTATTGGAACACTGAGCATGTGGGAGTTATTTATATACTACTACTCAAGGTTATCCTCAAGGTCTGATTACAAACATTTTTAAAAATTGCAACCTTAGGCATAAATTGGTTAACTTTCATAGGTAGAAAATATATTCATTTCATTGATACAAAATTAATTTTGACAAGGTTTTGTGAACAAATAATTCCTTCTAAAGAGATCTAGCATAGTGGTAGAAAAAAAATTTTGTTTGATACAAGTGACTAGGCTAAGCAAAACTTTCATCTCTCTTTAACATACCATACACCTCCATTGATAGAATTTGTCCTAAAGATAAAGGCTTCTCAATTACTCTCTCTTTTTGTTTTGCCCACTGTGCTTGCTATTTATATTACACAAATAGAATGCTGTATATTTGGAAGCAATTGAGCCAAACAATTAATTCCTGACTTAGAGTATGAGTGATAATACATTTCGAAGACCCAGGGTATGATATATGCCTAGCAACTTAGTTCAGTATCTCTCTGGTAAGCATGTCAACGTCACTGAATCTATTCAACACATTTGCCTATTCATTAGTAAAACATCTGGAAAACTAGATATGCAATAAAATAAAGACATCTGAGTCCAGTGTCCTCAGTGATTTAAGAAAATAAAGTAATCAGCTTTCCAACTGAGTTCAAGACAATGGTTACTCCTTGATTGGGAAGCAATTAGGTCAGTTCTATTTCTACAAAGAATCAGATGATTTCCAGGCTGCTCTCTGAAGATCTAGTAAGGATAAATAGTGCTTCCAAGTATGTTTAAAGATAGGATACAGAGAAGAACATGTCCAAAACACATCTGTAAAATGATAATTTTGCTGAAGTTTGCTACTGTATGACAATAATTAAAATTGGCACACTATTTCTTTCTATTCCCATTTCCTTAGTCTTAATACATGGTAAAAAAGCAATATCACTCAGAATTTTTCTCTACTGGTCCTTCCTCTCAAGATATACACAGCTATGCTTTTCTAAAAAAATAGATTTTAGCTATTATGAATCATTTATAATATAGAAATGATGGTTTGAGTTCCTTTACAATGATTGGTTCTCCCACCCCTATCTCAAAGTTATTTGCCAAATAATGGTTGGATGCTAGGAGCGCCGTGATTGTGAAATTCTGGGGTCTTTTTTGCCTGTTTATAGTCTATAGTGGTTCCTGCTGTGAAACGGTAATTTGGCTTTTCATTAACCAGTAACAAAAATCCTTCCTGCCTCCCTCCCTTTCATTCTTCCTAAAGGAAAAAAATTTATTGGCTGGATGCTGAAGATATCCAGAATTTTTAGCAAAACAGCCATATGGTCTTTTTGTCAATATAGGACTTTAAAGTGAGGTTAAATTTTTATTTAAGAGATCTCTGTGTGAAGATGGTAATCCATCAACTATACATGTGTGAATTGTTGGGAGGAAGTGCTGACTGACTCAGGTATCAGGTGCTGATGAACAGCCAATGCCACAGGAAACAATGATATGACAAAGTGGCCTATATTGATTAAGTTGGGCTATTTTCACAGCTAACTTTAGTAAATTCAGGGCAGCAGAGAAACTAAGCTGTCAGTCCAATTCTACCCCCCTGTCCCCAGATATCATAACTTGGCTCCGGAATTCTAAGAAAAGCAGATGTTCACTCTGCCCCTGATACAAAGTCACTATTTACTGGCATCAGTGCAATTTAGCTAGGCTGCTTCAATCCCTTTGGACACAAAGCTTTCAAAATAACCAGGGAAATAGACAGACATGGCTTGTCATGACCAAACTCCTCAATAAATCGACAGGCAAAATGCCTTCCACCCAAACAGATGTTGCAAAGCAAATGTGTGAAACCAATGTAATTTTGTTTTCCCTTTTTTATTGCCTATGGTGGATCCTCCTCTGTCACAGAAATTCTACACCTGCACAGTGCAAAAAAAATGAGGCCTTTGATCTACTATAGTTATAATGTGCATCACAGAATTTTCTTCTTCTTGAATAAGTTACAGCCATTTCTTCTTTAAAAATGTGAAATCTGAGATAATTAAAAAGCAGCTCAAGGAGCTATCCAAACCCCAATCTCTTTCCTTTATAAGAAATGGGACCAACCAAACTTTCATTAAATTAACCATAAAGAAGGAAAAAAGATGAAAGCTCACAATACTGAAAATTATGACTTTAGTCAACCTTATGCCAGTATCTGGGCAACTGGAATGGGAATTTAGTTCACAGCATATTTTTCTGCTTTGCATTGTGAAAGAGATTACTTGGTAGACTTAGGAAAACAGGGAGATAATATTAACTTTTTATATAAAAATCAAGCTGGAAGAGATTTTGGAAATAATTTAGAGCAACATCTCACCCCTATGATAAGCAAAGTGGGACAGAAGGCAGTTAGTGATCTGCCAACGGCAAACATTTACTTAGAAACAGAGCTAAGACTGGCAAGCAAAGCTTGAAAGAGCAAGGGCTCTAGAGTCAGAGGAAGTCTCTTTGCCAGCTTAAACTCAAGCATAAATTCTTCAACTGTAAAACAGAATTATTAACATGAAGAATTAATAAGTAAGAGAATTATTAATTAATAAAACAGAACTATTAAGTTGAAACTTAGAGAGTTATAGGATAAAATGGAGTAATGCAGTCCTCCATGGAAGTTACTAAATAAAGCAAACAAACCTGCTTTACTCAAATTTAAATTAGAAAAATATGAATCAGAACTGAACAATAGTGAAGTTGTTTCAGTACTCAGAGAGACACTATGAGAATTATCAATAACATCTAAAGAATGAGACCACTTCTTTTGTTCTAGGTTGTTCAGTCCAAGACATGGTAAAACAAGAGACCCAGGCAATTGTCAGCAATGACCGTTCATGCAATGCTCAAGATAAGAGGCACTTTGACAGGCTGACCTGAGATTTAATTCCCTGAACAAATAAACAAGTGTAAAAATGGACATGGTTGCTTAAAGCATTGAACATTTAAGTCTTACAACTAACTCTTTCTTTTCTAGTGTGTATCAAACAAATCTTTACTGATGTGACTTCGCACTGTAGTTTGAGTACTGAGAAAAAATCTCAGTAAATTAAAATATTTCTATATGATTTTCATGAGAACTGTATTAGTGTGAGATGGCATCTCCGAATCTGATCAAACTGGGAAATCTGATGGAACTTTATAAGCCTGCATGAATGAAAGGCAAGCCCTGACTATGAAGACATAACAGTCAAGGTCAACCTATGTATCTCTATAGCCAGCCAGCTTTTCCCAGATTATTCCATCTCTGCATTTTCATAAACCATACAGTTTTTCTATTTGCAACTTCTCTAATAACCACTTCACAAAACTTTTCAAAAGATCCAGCATATATTATATTTAAAGCATATAAGGCAAAAATTTCAGTATATAATGTCTCAATAAATGTTCTTTTCTTTCTCATTTTTAATCCAACACATTTTCTTCCCAAAGGAAGTAAAACAGAGCCTAGATGTGGGGAAGAGAAAGAGTTCCCTAGAGGAGGTGATAATTTAAATTTTGTAATAAAGAGCAAGAAATATATTTGGAGCAAGAGAAGAAAGAGGATAAAGGAGTAATAAAGGATAATATGAACAGAGAGCTGACAGCGAAAGAGTACAGGGCACTAAGGGAGATTAAAATTTTTCAGGGTATTTTGGAAGTTGGGAATTTATCAGAGAGAATACTCAGCCATTACAGAGTTTTGAGGTAGCATAGTTAATATAGAGAGTATTTATTTTAGAAAGAATCATTGGGCTGTAGTCTGGATGCTTAAGTAGAGAGAAGTAGGAAAGAAGCTTGAGACAAGGAGTCTAATTAGTAATTTGCTGTATAACCAAAATATGGATTATTGATATACCAACGGGTATAGAGAAATACAGACTGATTTAATAAATGTTTAGTTGGCAAACTTTCCAGCATTTGGTAGATTTTATTTGAAATGAAAGACAAGATGACCTCCAGGATTATGATTCTTGCAATTGATGGGATGCTTTTGCCCTTGTCTGTTATCAGGAGCAGAACAGAAAGAATAGAAGTAGAAAAAGAGTACAGGTAACAGGCCAACACGAAGTGTGTTGTGTTTCAGAGTCCTGTAGATCGATGGGTATTTTCACTGATGAGGACAAATTCCTAAGCTAAAATTTTTCAGTTATTGGGAAATAGTAACATAGCAAACACAGATATTTAGTATCTGACTCAATGAGCCCTTATAGAATGGTCAAACCTCTTCTTCAACTTTTCTAATTTTTCCAAAATTGCATATTTTAAAGATGACGTCTCTAAGATCATAGAAAATGGTATAAAAATGTGAGCTTTCCTCACCCCTCTTTTTTGAAGTGTCATAGGCAAAATACATAACATCATCAGTATAATAATCTAGTTCTTACAGGTAGGAAAGTCTGCTTAAATCCCTGTGAGATAAGAAATAATTTAAGATTACAAATGGCATGTTATTAGGCAGAATAATTTCCACCCCCCCAAATATATTCACTATCTAATCCCCAGAATCTGTAAATATGTTACCTTTCTAGACAAAAGAGATTTTGTAGTTGTAATCAGGGGTAATGATCTTGAAATGGGAATATTTTCCTAAACAATCCAGGTCAGCCCAGTATAATGACATGACTTCTTAAAAGTTGAGAACATTTCTTGCCTTCATTCAGAGAAAGAGATGTAATGGCAACTAAAGTAGGGTCAGAGGGATAGGACATTAAATCTCAATTCACTGTTTCTGGCTTTGAAAATGGAAGAAGGGAGCCATGAGCTAAGCAATGTGAGTCCTCTTTGGAAGATAAAAAAAATAAGGATATTGAGTTTTTCCTAGTGCCTCCAGAAAGAAAGACAGCATAGATATCATGTTGATTTTAGTCCAGTAAGACTCATTTCAAATTTCTAAACTAAAGAAATGTAAGATAATAAATTTGTGTTGTTAAATCCATTAAATTTTATGGTAAATATTTTACACTACCAATAGAAAATAAATATAGCATGGTATAGAGCTGACGTTATATAGTAAAAAGTGTGCTAGTTTGTAGGTTACAAAATCTACTTTGGAACATTTTTTCCCTTCCTTTATCTGAAAAACTCATATTTACCAAACAAAATGTGATTCAGGCACCAACCACTGTAAAAATAGTCCCTAATCCTTGTAAAAAGTACAATTAGTTATGGCCCTATACTACTTTTATTGTTTGAATATATTTTACATTGTACATAATTGATATTCTCTCTGCCTATTTTCACATTTGAGATTAATTCTGCAAGTGCAGGTACTGAAAAAACTGTTTGCAATATTCTAATGGGTTAGAAAACTATCTGTTAGATAGCATATGCCTGATAAATGTTTTAGAATTGAGCTACTTATAAATTGGGTTAACTTGAGCAAGTCACTTAATCTCTCCAAACCTCCATTTTCTCATATGTAAATAACAAAATCGACATTCACAGTTGCTCAGGAGACAAGATAATATACCTTAAGGGATTACTGGAAAGGAAAGTACTATACACAATTCATTATTGAAAATATCTGTAAAACTTTTAGCACCCATAAATTTGGATCAGATATTTATATCACTGCTAATAAATACCTCAAAAGGATTCTTCCTACTCTGTGTAACAGTACCAAAGAAATAAAAATTTATTTAATAGTAGGACTTTTAAAAACACAATATAAGAAAATGTTGAGAACTAATAATACTTTTTAGCAGTATATTATTTTCATGCATAAAAATCTGGACCCAATGGAAAAAAATAATAATTCTAAAAAGCTTTGCTGTACAAAATTAATTTTCTGGAGACAACTTGAGAAGTAAAATATCCCTAATGACATGGAAAGAAGCTGTAATAAGAGTAAATGATCCGGTGCAGATAATTGCAAAGATCAATGAAGAACGGGAAATACTTTGCTAACTATTAATTTAGACACTATTGTCAATGTTGGTTCACATAACATTGTTCCATCTATTGTTCAGGAAATAAGCTATTCTTTTTTAAAGTCCTCTTTTCACCATTTAATATCAATGGATGACAGAACAGAGAATTTTCAAGTGCATTATTGAGAAAAACTTTGAATGCTTTGACCATTTTACTTTTTAAATAAAGAGTACATTCTATGTATTATCCTCAAGTGCCATAGTCATCCAATCACCTAGGGTAGATTCATTTTTGTTCTTGCTTTCTATCACATATACAAAGCTACTTATCTCAAAATAATCTTTCATATTCTTTTACTTTCTACTCTTCATGAGGCATATTTCTATTGGTAGTAATGTTTTCATGTTATTGTTATCTCCTGACCATAAAAATGAAATTATGTGCCAGTGGAGCAAAGTTTTCACTCTGCACATAAAAGTTAATGGTTTTTAAAACTCTATGTGCTTCAATCAGATAGTTTTGTAGCTAACATTAAGTTGGCTTTTTGGATGGTTGACTTAGAAAGTTGGCTATCCAATGTGATGATGCCAGATCAAGTATAAAACTAAATAATTACCATTCATCAATAACTACAAAAGAAAAAAAATATATTTTTCCATCTAAACACAGAAAATAAAAATTAGAAAGTGTTTTTGTTTCAAAGTGGCTATTTGTTTAATAAAATATATTACTGTTTGAAAATGTTACAGGAATGAATATAAAACATGAAAAAGGGGTATTTAAAAATGTTCAAGACACTAAAATAATGTGTAATTTAAAATTTCTAAAGAGTTAATTGAAATAACAATTTATGAAAGCTCTTACCGCAGGGTTCATTGTCAACTAAGTCCTCAAGCTGTGATGCCATTTGTTGCTTTCTATTGGCCTATAACCTCTATTCATTATATAAATACTACATAAACATAGAAAGATATTAGCAACTTATAAAATTAGTGAAGTAGTAACATCATATAACCATGGGTCTATAACCAAACTGAAATTTGAAGCAAAGTAAGATCTCTGTTGGTATGTATTTACATAAAATCTGAATTGTACTCCAGTGAAGAAGGCATAATAAGAGAATATCAACTGTGGTAAGTCAGAGGTATCTAAAGGAATACTCATCACTAGCTATGTGCTCTGTGTCTTAGAGAAAACTTGGGTCTCTCTTCACAGAGACAGCAGGTACTTTTTGGCCATGTCAGTGTGTATCTATATTTATAGCTTACAGATGTCAGTCATATTATGAGCTACATAAACTGTGAACTACTGGTTTTAGGCATTCTTTTTGAATTTTTAGGAAGAGTAGAGTACTTGGCACACTGATCCAGACATCACTCCTGAGAAAAGTGACAGGATCCAGCATAAAATAGGGGCTGACATGCTTCTATAAGCAGAGTCCATCAAGGTGGCTTTTCTTGGTCAGTGCTATGCAGTTACACAGATTTAAGGTTGGCATGGGTTTTCTTTCATTATTAGAATAGTTCACTCATATCATACAGCAGAGGCTTTTATTCTGCAAAACAGAGCCCTACATCCTAAGAGAGCTCACAATATACAGTCAGAGATAAATGTGAGAATTTTCATAAATAAAATCGTTCTTTTGCAATCACAAATACATCCATTCCTTTGGACTTTTTTCTGAATTTCAAAATCAAAGATTAAGTCATTATTTTTAAAAAACTCTCAAAATTCTTGAATTATAGCTGTTAAAATGATGGAGTAAAAAATTACAAAGCTTTAAAGGTGATAGTTTCTTTTAATTTTATCATGATATTAAGAAAGTAATTTTAAATGATAGCATACTTTGTAACTTTCCACACTGGGGAATGGAGCAATATATACACACAGAAGCACACACATAGTATACATATGGGCAATATGTATGTGTTTGTATGTTTGAAGTATTAAAAACATGAAAGTGTGGGTAAGGAGGTGAGATTATTGACATATTTTTTCTTCCACTGTAACCTCAAGCTAATGTCTGGCTTTAAGATAAACTTTCAGGAGGGGAAGGATCCAAGATGGCTGAATAGAAACAGCTCTGGAGTGCAGTTCCCAGCAAGAATAACGCAAAGGGTGAGCACCCACAGATTTCCAAACAAATTTTCACTGCTCACACACCAGGAGATTCCTGGGCTGAAAAGCACCATGAGTCTTCAGCACGGCGGTTTCTGCTGCTGCCAGGTTGGTGCAAATAAAAGCACACAAGTCTGGGTGGCCATTTCAACTGGCACCTGGAACTCCTGGGAGACAGAGCCACCCATTCAACTGAGAGGGAGGGGGCAGAGACAGGAAGCCAGGTGATCTGGCTCGGTGGGTACCACCCCACAAAACAAGCAATCTGAAATGCTCTGGATTGAGAGTTTTGCAGCAAGCACAGCTGGACACAGGACAGTCCAGCTCAGTGGGGGGAAGGGCAATGACCACTACCAAGACAGCCCAAACAGTTCACACAGCAGCTGGGCAGAGCCTTTGCTGGCAGACTGCGACTAGACTACTCTGAGCAGGGCAGGGCATCTATGAGAAAAGGTAGCAGCATGACAGGAACTTATAAATAAAGCCAACTCTCTTAGGACAGAGTACCTGGGAAAAGAGACAGTTATGAGTTCCACTGCAGCAGACTTAAAAGTACCTGCCCAGAAACTCTGCATGGAACAATGGAGCTCACAGCACAGCACTTGAGCTCCTATAAAGGACAGACTGTCTCCTCAAACAACTCACCGACCCCTGTATACGCAAAGAGACACCTAATAAAGGAGAGCTCAGGCCGACATCTGTGGGTACCCTTCTGGGACAAAGATAACAGAAGAAGAAACCTGCAGCAACCCTTACTGTTCTGCAGCAACCCTTACTGTTCTGCAGCCCCTGTGGGTGATCCCCAGGCAAGCAGAGTCTGGAGTGGACCTCCAGCAGTCATGCAGCAGAGGGGCCTGACTGTTAGAAGGAAAACTAAGAAACAGAAAGAAAGAAAACAGAAAGAAAAAAAAAAACTAAGAAACAGAAAGTTATCATCATCATCAACAAAAAGGACGTCCATTCAAAAGTCACCAACTACAAAGACCACAGGTAGATAAAGCCACTAAGATGGGAAGAAACCAGTGCAAAAAGGATGAAAACACCAAAAACCAGAACACCTCTCCTCCTCCAAAGGATCTCAACTCCTCACCAGCTAGGGATCAAAGATGGATGGAGAATGAATCTGATGAACTGACAGAAACAGGCTTCAGAAGGTGGGTAATAACAAACTTCTCAGAGCTAAAAGAACATGTGCTAACCAAACGCAAAGAAACTAAGAA
>CAUYQU010030535.1:0-28650 GCA_963574635.1 Cheracebus regulus
ATAAATCACTTTTTAGTAATTGCATAAGCATTTCACAGATTTAAATGAAATCCTGAGCAATAGAGCAAGATTCTCGTTCTCTCTCCCTCCTTCTCTTTCTTTTTTCTCTTTTGTTCTACTTCTTTCTCTTAAAAAAAAAAAAAATGTGGCTAGTAGAACATTTAAGCTTTAACATGTGGCTCCCATTACATTTCTGTAGAATAGCACTGGTCTAGTTGGTTAAAATTCTGGCTTATTGCTCACCTGGAATCTGTCAATAGCTTTTTTGGTCTCCCAACTTCCCCTTATTACTGTTTGGCTGATCCATGGAAAAGTATTACTGCTGGAATCCTGACACTCCTATTGAAAGTGCAAGCATACACTTTCAGTGACCCTGGGAATTTGCAGAATAAAGTCCAAGCTTTTCATAGCAACCTTCACTACTTTCCACATGCATTCATCACTCAAGAACTCTAGAGCAGAAAAGAAACTGATGACTTAGGAAGCAAGACAGTATTTTTTGAGGCTTAATTCCTGTGCTGCTGAGGTATGTAGAACTGGCAAGAAAGTAGCCCTAGAGGAGATTATTCCCAAAGAGGATTAGGGAAAGTATAAACAGTTTTTAAAAATCACAAACCTGCCTGGTGGTTGAATACTTTGCTACCCTTTGTTCTAAGCTGCAAGGTTCATTTTCCTTGTTCAGTGCTGATATTGATGACTGTGCACTGAAAGTCTGCTCTGTTGCCCAGGCTGGAGTGCAATGGTAAGATCTCAGCTCACTGCAACCTCCACCTCCCGGGTTCAAGTAATTCTCCTGCCTCAGCCTCACAAGTAGCTGGGATTACAGGCATCCGCCACCACGCTCGGCTAATTTTTTGTATCTTTAGTAGAGATGGGATTTCACCATGTTGGCCAGGCTGGTCTCAAACTCCCGACCTCGTGATCTGCCTGCTTTGGCCTCCCAAAGTGCTGGGATTACAGGTGTGAGCCACCACACCCAGCCTGAAACTTCTTTTTAAAGGAAGACCTAATTCCACCCTGATACCTGCCCCCACTCCCCACACCAATTCCGTAAGCCAAGAATTCCTACTTTTGAGAAATCATATGTTGGCATATTTTAGAGACTGCCGTTGGCTACTCTGGGTGTGGAGCACAGGTGGGACCTAGAGTGAAAGGTGGCTGTCCACTGCCTCACCCTTCCAGGTATGCCTGCTTGGCTATGTGCTCAGAAGAAATGGGCTGGCTTTCAAGGGTGGCAGCTGGCAGATTTCCCTCTGTGTCTGTTTCTATGCTTACTTACAACCCTGAAGCCCACAGGCCCTTCTTTTCCCACATCTCCTCCCCTGGATGCTTGTGGGACGCAGAGGTATATAATGATCATGGGAAAGGAGCATCACCCATTGGCAGATGAGAGGTGGGGGTTTTGGAGCAGTACTTACTTAATCACAAGGTTGGAGGAGTGAACTTTTTTAAAAAAGAAAACATGGTGTGTGACCTTAATTCAAAACAAGGTCATTAGCATAAGGCAAGCCTTAATGGATTTATCTGCAGTCAGGGGAAGGTGAGTTGGCTCTTGTGACCTAACTTCCCCCAAGTACACACTGAGTCCCTCAAAGACCCAAAGTGGCTCTTGTTTTCTGGATTGTATGATCAGGTTACATTATGCTTTCCCATCCCAAGGATTGTAGACACCCTCTACCCAGGAGGAAATACACATGTGTCAGTTTGGATACATGACCCCATCTTAAAACTTTATTCCCAGCAAGTCTTGACATCTCGAGGAGTTTCCACCATCCGAGAAGGAAAAGGCTGCGGTCCACAGAGGAAGCTGGAGGTGAATGGGAGAGACAGAGACTGCTCAGATAGTGGCTTTGGCTTCCTATCTGCCTGTCAGAGCAGGGGGAGGTGGGTCTTGTGGTGCCTTACATCTGTGTCACTTCGTTTGTAAGAAGATGGCTGGAATGGTGAAGAGCACATAGGTAAATCACTGCCCCGACCCCCCATGCTTCCAGAAAACCAGCTCAGCAAGATCTTTCTACCCGCCTGGAGCCAGAGCTGCTTCTGGAAATATCTAAATTCTTCTGCTGATGCCAAAACAATGAGGCCAGCCTTTGCCTTTTAGAAACCAGTAGAGGATTGAGAGGGAAGATGCCATGCATGCTGTCTGCCACAACCTCCCCCGCCATCCATCTTCATAAGCCTCTCTATGCCTACTGGTCTCTCAGGTCTTATGGGCATCTTATGATGGTCTTCATCCTATAACTCAGGGAGGCTCCTCTCCATCTGAACATCCACTCCCATCCGAAACACATAAAGCCTGAAAGAGAAGCCTAAGAGTCTGCAGGGGTATTGTCTTCCCCAGTGGGGGAAACTACTCTCTGCCTGATCACAAGGATGGGTGAACACTGCAGAAAAAGAATTCTAAGGGCTTTTCCAGAAGCTTCCACAAAGAGGATGGTCTTGTCACTGCTTTGGGCTTCACAAGAAAGAAACACCTTTCTTCCTCTGTGCCAGTGACTCATGCCCCTAACCTCACCCCCGAGTCAAGGGTAACTGGGCTATGAGAGTTAGAGGGGCTTACAAGCTGGTATCTGAGGGAGGGGCGAGTAACTCTGTGGGGTGGATGCCTTCCTGCAGGAGTGGGGGCCTCAGATTCTACTCCAAGGACCAAGCTGTCAGGGGCAGTGGAAGGGAGAGGAGCTATGATGCCCACCCAGGTGGGGTGGTGTTTTGCGTGTTGCCATCATATGGTAGCCACAAGTCACTCCATCAACATTTTGACAAACCAGTTCCCTATCTTCTGGAAAAATCAAACTCCTCTTGTTTTCCTGCTGTCTTCACAATGAGGAAACAGGCAACATTTTGGCTAAAAGTTTATAACTAAAAGCACATATTTTCTGGTCACAATTCTTTCAGGTCCTGACTGATCTGAATTTCCCACAGGGGTGAGCAGGACCCACCTGCGGTTTGCTTATAGCTCTATCCATATGTGGATGTTTTTCTTTTTTTATCTTTGGCAGAATGACTTTATAAGCAAGCATCTTGTGTAACAGTTTTATGTGTCAATTTGGCTAGACTATAATACCCAGTTTTCAGTGCAACACTAATCCAGGTGTTGCTGTGAATTTTCAATTAAACACTAATCCAGGTGTTGCTGTCAAGTAGCTGGGATTACAGGCACCTGCCACCACGCCTGGCTAATTTTTTGTATCTTTAGAAGAGACAGGGTTTCACCATGTTGGCCAGGCTGGTCTCAAACTCCTGACCTTTTGATATGCCCATGATTTTGTAGATGTGGTTAACCTCTATAATTGGTTGACTTTAAGTAAAGGAGATTATCTTTCACAATCTGGATGAAAGATAATCAGGACACACATTTTCCTGACGGATAATCCTTGTTTCCCCTCCTTAAAGGGTAGAGGCTATCTCCTGCTCTTTTCTGTGTGTCCTTAAGAGACCACTGAGGCAGAGTAATGCTGTAAAAAGAAAGTGGACTTTGGAATCAGACACTGATTCTGTATTTGATCCTAGTTTTATCACCTGCTAGCTGTGTATTCACCTCAGCTTTCTTTTTTTTTGAAACAAGTCTTGTTCTGTTGCCTAGGCTGGAGTGCAATGGTGCAATCTCAGCTCACTGCAACCTTTGCCTCCTGAGCTCAAGCGATTCTCCTGCCTCACCCACCTGAGTAGCTGGAATTACAGGTGCATGCAACTATGGCCAGCTAAGTTTTGTATTTTTAGTAGAGACAGGTTTTGCCATGTTGGCCAGGCTGGTCTTGAACTCCTGACCTCAGGTGATCCACACACCTTGGCCTCTCAAAGTGCTGGGATTACAGTCATGAGCTGCCACACTCAGCCTGCTTTTTTTGTTTGTTTTGTTTTCATTTTTTTTTTTTTTGAGGCAAGTCTTGCTCTATTGCCCAGGCTGGAGTGTGTTAATACTCGTGCTCTGAAAGAAGAGACCCTTCAAACAGGCTTTGTGTGAGTAATATGGCTGTTTATTCACCCAGGTGCAGGTGGGCTGAGTCTGGAAAGAGAGTCAGTGGAGGGCAGTGGGATAGGAGTTGGTTTTATAGGTTGGGCAGTTTTTGCAAGCCAGGAGTGGGTCATAGGTTCTGGAGTCACAAGGTTGACCAAGGTCCAATGGCCTTATCAATTGGGGCAGGAATAAGGAACAATAGAGACTGTCTCAAAGTTAAGTAGGGACTGCAGGGATTGATTGTTTCTTCCTCTTTTCATGGTCTTCCAGTTACTTCAGATTTTCTAATTCCAGGAGGCCATCCAGAGGCCATCCCGGGTTGCGGGGTTGCCATGGCATCCATGGCATGGTCAGACCCTAGAGTGCAGTGGCACAATCGTGGCCCAATGCAGCCTTGAACACCCAGGCTCAAGCGATCCTTCCACCTAAGCCTCCTGAGAAGCTGGGACTACAGTCACACACCACCATGCCTGGCTGATTTAAAACCTTTTTTTTTTTTTTTGGAGAGATGTCGTCTTGCCATGTTGCCTAGCCTGGTCTTGAACTCCTCCTGGGCTCAAGCAGTCTTCCTGGGTTGGCCTCCCAAAGTGTTGGGATTGCAGGCATGAGTCACTATGCCTGGCCCACCTTAGCTTTCTTATTTGTCAACTTGGAGATGATATTACCTACCTCCCAGGATTATTGTAAAAATCAAATCAAATATTGTTAATGGAAGAGCTAATTAAACATAAGGAATTATAAGTACTGTAATGTAAGGTTAGCCGAGAGAAAGGACAAGTAGACCTAAAGTCAGGCAAGCAAGTTTATTGACCTGCTGGGCTGCCCTGTGCTTACAAAAAAGGGGTTTGTGTGGGGTGAGAGGGGCTTAAGGGAGTCTCCGGACTAAGATAATCTATCAGCTTGTAACAAGCACGAATAGGTTATCAGCTTGTGACAGACTTACATCATCCTGTGATTTTTGTGGTGGCAGTTAAAAAAACAGGATTTTACAGGTATGTGGAAAACAAGAATTTACAAGTACATGTAACAAAGGTTTGTTTCCCATGACTTCCCCTACACTGCCCAGATGGCTGTTATCAGGCTTTGCTCAGCGAGGCAGGTCTGGCAGCCTTGCTGTGGCCCCTAGATAAGAGTTTAGGAATGCAGCTGCAGAGCAATCAGGGTGGAGGTCAGCTGACGGGGTTTTTGGAGACAGCTTGTCCCTGACAAGTAAAGTGATGATATTTGTGTAATTATTTTTGGACTGAGTTAAATATTTACAGGCACTTTTGTTAGCTTTATTTAAACCAGAGGTGGCCAAAAATAGCTCATCATCATCCTATGTAGAATATTTTTATTTTTGAACACGTCAACCATCTTCAAGCTTATTACCTTGTCCTTGGATGAAAAAGGAAAGTCTAAAAGGTTTAGACTGGTGCATGTGAAAATCAAAAGTAGAAACTTCTCTTTGCAATCAAGATTGCTGCATCCATATTTTCCATCATAATACATCAAATAATCTCATACCAGCTTGCTCCTAACTTGAACCCAGGCAAGGAAAACAGACCTCTTGAAGGTGATGGTCATTGTCCCTGTAAAGACTGCACTGGCACTGTGATATGCTGCCATGAAAAGTGTGGGGTCTAGCATGGTCCCCAGCTCATCTCCATGGAGAATCTTGCAGCCAGGTGAGCGGAGAAAAAGCCACCATCACTTGGCTCCTCACGGCCAGGTGCTGGTGAGGTTAGATGCTGACCCATTCCCTGCAAACCATGGCCAGAGTCTGGCATCACTCAGTGTGAAGCAGACAAGTGAGAGCAAAAAAATGCAAAGGGAGACAAGCAAGGTTGTCCAAAGTACGTTCTCCCTGCTTAGAAGGAGAAGAGCTCTTCAAGGGGACAGAAGAAGCCCCCCACCCCACCGCCAGCCTCAGCCTCAAGTTCTGATCTCTTGTGTTCCCTCTGGGTTCATCTCAGGTGGAAATAGAATGGTTCAGTGAGAACAGCATGGGCTTTGCAGGCAGAGAGACCTAGCTCTGAATCCCACATTTCCAGCCCTGTGACCTCAGTCACAATACCACTTGGGGCATCTGTTTCTTCACCTATAAAACAGAAAAAAGTAATTATCTCCTTCTAAGAAGTTTTGTGAGTGTCAAATGAACACAGCCAAATCTCATGGTACAGGTTCTGGCATATACCAGCCACTGAACAAGAAGAGTTTTTCTCCCTTCTCATTTTTAACACCCACTGCTTGCTCCCCTGAAGTTTAGGCAGCTGAAGATTAATGAATAATTCCCTAATAGGAAGAAGCCACTCCTTGCCTAGGGAGTCAGTAGTGTGAAGCCTCTGCTTCCCTGTACTTCAGTAACAGAACCCGCGGAAGGCAGCCACAGACCTACCAGCTGGCCTCTCCCTCCCTGCTTTATACTGAGTAAAACCATGCGTGAGCTGCCAGCGGATGGCTCTCCGTGCCTTACCTAGGCAGTCCCTTGAGGGAGGTCCCAGTCTGGAACAGGCAGACACACTTCTTCAAGTCGTTGTGGAAAATGACATACTGAAAGCCAAGTCTTTCCTCTGTAATCCTAAGAAAGAGGTGGGTGTCTTCTATCATCTGGACTAGAGAGAAGAGTCAAGTCAGTGAGGGGGACCTCAGGTTGGAGTCTGGCCCTACTAGTGGAGCAGACCTCCAGGGCAGAAGACCAGAGGAAGTCCTCAGGAAAACCTACGGCCCTCAGTATCCCCTCTGTACCTCTGGAATAGACCCATCTTATCTGAAAAAAGAGAACAGCTTCTGGGAAGGGGAGAAGGAGTGAACCACCAATTAGTATTCAGCTGAAATTAGGATTCAGCTGTTTCTGCCATCAGAATCAGAAATACTCATCTGAAATGCACTGATTTGGGCAGATCAAGGAATAAACAGGAAAAGACCCTTTTGAAAAATAAACAAATGTGTCCCCTCCTCTAATCCCCACAGGTTTGAGATTTGTTCAAGTTAGATTTGTCTAAGCAGTATGACCACAAGGAAGATGGGAAGGGTTTATGGGCTTTTTTTTTTTTTTTTTTTTTTTTTTTTTTTTTTTTTTTTTGAGACAGAGTCTCGCTGTATCGTCTAGGCTGGAGTGCAGTGGCACAATCTTGGCTCACTGCAACCTCTGCCTCCCAGGTTCAAGCAGTTCACCCACCTCAGTCTCCTAGGCAGCTGATTATAGGCACACGCCACCATGCCCAGCTAATTTTTACATTTTTGGTAGAGAGGGTGTTTCACCATGTTGGTCAGGCTGGTCTTGAGCTCCTGACCTCAGGTGATGGCCTGCCTCGGTCTCCCAGAGTGTTGTTGGTATTACAGGCATGAGCCAATGTGCCTGGCCAGTTTATGGCCCTTAATTAGAGGTCAAGAGTAAAGCCTCCCATATATAAAATCTAAATATTTAGGCTAGATTCAGTGGCTCTAGCTTGTAATCCTAGCATTTTAGGAGGACGAGGCAGGAGGTTCTCTTGAGCCCAGGAGTTGGAGACCAGTCTGGGCAATATAAGAAGACCTTGTCTCTACAAAAATAAAAACAGTAGCCAAGTGTGGTGGTATGAGCCTGTAGCCTCAGCTACTCAGAAGGTGGAGGCAGGAAGGTCTCTTGAGCCCAGCAGTTTGAGGCTGCAGGGAACTATGATTGCACCGGTGCACTCTAGTCTGAGTGACAGAGCAAGACCCTGTGTCTTTTTAATTTTTTTTAATTTTTATTTTTTGAGACAGAGTCTTACACTGTTGTCCAGGCTGGAGTGCAGTGGCACAATCGTGGCTCATTGCAACCTCTGCCTCCCAGGTTCAAGAGATTCTCCTGACTCAGCCTCCTGAATAGCTGGGATTACAGGTGCCCACCACCACACCTGGCTAATTTTTTTTGTTTTCATATTTTTAGTAGATATGGGGTTTCACCATGTTGGCCAGGCTGATCTTGAACTCCTTACCTCATGATCTGCCCGCCTTGGCCTCCCAAAGTGCTGGGATTACAGGCATGAGCCACTGTGTCCATCCCCTTGTGTCTATTTTTTTTTTTTTTTTTTTTTGTAATTCGAATACTTACCAAACACCTCCATTTTTTTTTACCAAAAATCTCAAAGCAGAATTTCTAATGACAGATTAGGTATATAAATTAGATGTCTTCCCACTGGCTCCTTTGTCTCTTAACAACATGTGGCACTCTATCATCTGCCATTCTTTCCCATCCATTCTCCTTCACCCATTCAGAAGCTTAGCTCAAACTGACCACTAGAGGGAACATGTGTCCTGTCCCCAACAGGTTCTGGGTGGCAGCCTCAGGTGTCTATAAACTACCTGATAGTCCCATTGGCAGTGTCACAGCGACCGGCCTTGGGTGCAGCAGGGTGAAGGCAGTGGTCCTTAGTCCCAGACCCTGCCCGTTTCTAATTCCTCACTTATGCTTCACCTATCTGGTCTATATAGGATACCAACTGTGGTGGACAAGTATAAGGAGATGCCAAGAGTGGCTTCGGATGGAGGTGGAGAGAGCACTGAACTAGAGGTCGGGAGTTTCTGATGCTAGTCCAAACTCTGCCAGAAAGTCGTTGTCATCGCTCTAGGCCTCAGCTTTCTCACTTGTAAGATGAGGGCCTTGAATGAAGTGGCTCCAAGTTCGTTTTCTGGGCTAATAGCATATGAATCTGGGATCGTGATCTCCAGACTCCCTTGGGCCTGACTTTCAGGCTAATGCAAGCCACACAGGAGATACAGGAGATGGGCTGGGGCACAGGTTGCACTGAGGAAAATGCATGTGCATACACAAAGCTTTGCCAAGAGTTCCATATTATGCAGAGCACCCCTGCAAGCCCAGTTAAACACTACTGATATAGGGGGTTTCAACATACCAGAGACAGCTTTCGCAATCTTAGCAAGGTCTGCTTCTTTAAGGAATTGCACAGAGTGCCAGCAACCTGGAAATCTTGTCTATGATCCATCCACAGTCTTCTCCATGAACTCATTATATAGCCTCACCATGACGGGCTCCAGCTGGTGTTGGGGAGGGAATAATCTTTTGTATCAGACTGGAGATGGCTGTTGCTTGAGACCTGAAAAGTCCAAAAGAGGTGGTGGACTGTGCCCATTCAGCTCCCACTTATAAGTGAGAGCATGTGGTGTTTGGTTTTCTGTTCCTGGGTTAGTTTGCTGAGGATAACAGCTTCCAGCTCCCAGTACCTTCCAATTTGACTCATTCGTTCAAGCATTTATGTAATAGATAATGTTTTCTTCTGTTTTCATCTCGCAGAGCACTTACAAATGCCCAGAGGTAAGAGAGAGCATGTCAGAATCCTAGACTGTAAATGTGGAAATGTCTAGTAGTAGGGAAGGAATGGAAGGGAGGAGGCCAGAGGGAAAGCCTGATGCCCTCCGTCAACCATGTAGGAGAATGTAGGCTTTATGCTGAAGAGGTTTCAGTAGGAGAGTTTGCACGTTAGAGGGATCTCTGCACACAGGAAGTTACAAACTGGTCAAGTCTCACTGACACTGGGCAGCCTTGCTGATACACAATTCAAAGATACATTATTTCCCCTCCTGGTTTCCTTTCAGCTTCCAGCACCTCTGTGCCTCCCTCTCCTGCTCCCCAAGTCCTTTAGGTTCTGCTTCTAAGATGGTTCACCTTGTTTGACTATTTAGTTTATATATCTCCTTACTGTCCTATTACAATCAGAAGGCTCAACCAGAGACTCCATTTTCTGGGAGACAGAGTAGATGATTGAGTACAGATAGCTAGCCCTCCCTCCTGGGAATTCTGGATAATCCATCATATGGCAACACCTTCTTCTATCTTCTACCTGGTTATTGTTTGAATTCACTGGTGCCAATCAGTCCTTCCTGCTCTTGGTACAGTTTCTACTTTTTCTGGTGCATTAATCTGGCTTATTCACACTTCCCTCTATATGCCCTTCTCTACCTAAACAGATGGAGAGAAACATAGCTTCTTAAATTATTTATAAACAGACAAGCTCTTAAGGGCCAGGGGTCAGGGGTGAAGGAATGATTGATGATTATCACTACCCTTCTTCAGGAAGCTCTTCTTTTGTGAGCTAGTGGATGGTAGAGCAGCATTTGAATTCAGTCTCCAAAACTTTTTCCCATTAATATGCCACACTTACTGCTGCTTGTTACTTCACTGCTCTGCATTAATGTTCGAATCTGTAAAAATGATTATAATGCCACCCTCCCTGCAGATTGCTGTGGAAACTACATGATGTGAATGTACCCGGCTCAGTACCTGCCAGAGCAAGCATTCCAAGAAGCTAGCTTCATCTGAATTCAACAGAAAAAATATCTCTCCTTCTCCAGTTTGAGCCCGAAGAATATTTTTTAGCAACAATTATATTAACAAAGCCTGGACTGAAATCCTTTTTGGGATGAGGTTATTTATGAAGATATGAAAAGGATGACATCCAATTGATGCTACTTCTTAGCACTTAAATTGCATACAATTCACTTTTGATTCTGCCTTTTTTTTTTCTTGAGATGGAGTCTCGCTCTGTCACCCCAAGCTGGAGTGCAATGGCATGATCTTGTCTCACTGCAACCTTCACCTCCCGGGTTCAAGCAATTCTCCCACCTCAGCCTCCTGAGTAGCTGGGATTACAGGTGCCTGCCATCATGCCCGGCTAATATTCGTATTTTTGTAGAGACAGAATTTCAACATGTTAGCCAGGCTGGTCTTGAACTCCTGACCTCAAGTAATCCACCTGCCTCGGCCTTCCAAAGTGCTGGGATTGCAAGTGTGAGCCACTGTGCCCAGCCCAGAAAGTATCATATTAAAATGTAATTGCTGCCTTCCCTCCAGGTTCTACTGCCAGATTTTCTTTCTCCAATTCTACTGACTCTAGGATTTGGCAATTCAGCTTTCCCACATCAGAAATGTTCAAGAAAAGCTAGAGAATGGCTACAGAGTAGGTAAGAGTGAAGGGGCCTCTAGATACTGTTTCTAAGCCCTGAGTGGCTGCACTTTGAGAGCCTCACACCTCCATATAGGGTAACAGAGCAAAGTGTGATGAGCACCTTCTAGGAATCAGGATCTCTGCCCCTAAGTCTTCATTTTGCCAACATCTACTATGGCCTTGGGCAGGCCAACTTGTATTTCCGGGCCTTAGTTCCCTCATCTGTCAAAGGAGAGCAGCAGATCAAATACTATCTAGGGTGTCAGCTCTCTCATTCTGGGGCTCTATGACCAGTTTCAGCTGCCTGGCATATGGGGATGAGGATACTCACAGTGATGAGCTGGACTGGCATCCAGGCTGATCTGGGTAGCAGGTGCTGACCAGCCAGAGCTTGGAGAAGGGGCACTGCCTGTCAGCGCCCCACCAGCCATCTGAGACCTCTCTGCAGCATGACATCCAGCTGAGATCTGCCTACTGAACCTCCTCACAAAGGCTAGCCTTCCTCCTATTAGATGAACATTGGCCTGAGGTTCTGCCTCTGCCAAGCAGAGCCTGTCTGTCTTCTGAGGGGCAGAGGACCAGCAGCAAAGTCCACTCCCTCTTCCCTTGCTGGGCAAAACACTAAGCAATCCTAAGTTAGTAAATTACAAATGCATTTGATATGTAGAGCTGCCAGGACTTCCGGGTGTGTTAACCAGGTACCTGGCATAATTGGATCAATCTTAGAATGTTTTGCATGCCAAGGGTCACTAAGGTAACCAACAATGACTAGGAACCAGCCATGACGATCAGTCCCTCCATGTAAGGACAGTTGGCCCTGGATACCTCACCCTAGTTTTTAGCTCTGTCTTGTAGGAGACCAGTTTATGCTTTCATCCAAAAAATATTAATTAAGCACATATTATGTGTTCCAGGCTCTGGGGATATGGTAGTGAATAAAACAGATAGGGCTTACATCCTGTAAGTAATGACTAATTGTGCTTTCTACACCCCAGGCACCGTTATGAATGTTTCTGCTTTATCTCTTTTAATACTTCTAAGATCTCACAGTCCAAATTCAAATTTCACCAATTATCCTCAAACTGTCCTTCATAGCATTTTCTCCCCTATCCAGAATCCAATTTGGAATTAGGTATTAATATTTCAGTGAGATGTCCTGTCTTTTTAGTTTCCTTTCATCTGGAACAGTTCTTTAGCCTTTCTTCGACAGACATATTCTTAACATACCACATGTATACACACAGATACACATAGGAATGAGCTCCAATTCTTTCTATTCTGCTGTAGGCAAGTAGTGATACTGGTAGCCAGTGAATAGTAGGTGATGTTAGAACACGACTTCATAACCCTGAATGCATAGACCAAAGGAATACATTATTACTATCCCAACTTTACATATAAGGAAACTGAAGCCAGAACAGTTAAAATAAGCTGCCCACAGTTACACTATCAGTAAAAGGCTATATGCTGTTTATTAATAATCTTTGTGTGTAGCTTCTAGGGCAAAAAAATAATAACCTTGGTGTGTGTACAAAGGGTTTTGCGGTTACAGATTGGATATCAGGCCATTCTGTAGAACAGGCAGGAGAGATAGCATATCATCACCATCTTCATCATTCTTATCCTACCAATGACTAACCTCAAAGAGGTTAGTTCAGGGTGGCTTGTAAGTAAAGGAGCAGGGTTCAGGTCAGGTCTTTTAATATATCCCTTGCAATGTCCCCTAAGGAACGCTTGGAATGATTTGATATCCAGCAATACCTTTCACTTCACAAGCATTCACAAGTGTTGGCTATTCCAAATGGTCTTTGCTGAGTGAGAGAGAGTCCTGACAGGCAGCAGTCTGGCAGAAGGTGGAGACCTCTCTTCAAATCTCACCACAACCACAGAGCTCATCCAATCCTGCTGTGCCCAGTGTGGCGGTGCCTTTCATAGGGCTGGCTGCACTCAGAATTGAGTCTTCCAGAGCATCGCCTACTGTAGGCCAGGCAGTGGGACAGCAAAGTCAAGAAAGCACAGGGCATGTGTGACCATGGACTAGCTGGCCGATGCAGGAAGTAGGGTAGAGATGGCTTTAAAGACATTCTACTCTGAGACTCTGTTATCAACCTAAAGGGAGCTTGCTGCCTAATGCACTAGAAGCCAATACTATGATACCAGGTTTTGAGAGAAGAAAGCCTTCTTATTGGAAGTTAAGTTAACAAGGAGACAGGAGTATCAATCTCAAATCTGTCTCTGTACTGGCTTCAAAGCAGTATTTTTATTGGAAAAAGTTCAGGGGGTGGATTTTGAGATTAGCAGGTGATTGGTGGATGAAAAGTGGAGGTCTGGAAAGTCTCTGGGCATGTGCAGTTTTCTCTTCATGATACCTCATGGATCACATGTACAAATTCAAGGGGAGTTAGTATGAAACGCGGTGTAAATTCAGGCTGGTGATGTCAGCAAGCTGGTTCTGAACAGACTTGCATTGGCCATATTGGTTCCAATTGATGTTAGTCATTTACTTTATCTCATAATCGGAGAGAGTTTCAGTGTTTCAGCAAGTTGTTTCTTTTTTTATCTGCCATCCTGCAAACTCAAGTATTTCTCTTGGTTACCGGTTTCTTTAACTTTTGAGGCACTGATTCATTTCCAATTTGACAGCCCCCTGGGTTAACAATAATAATCAGGAAACACTTTTTCAAGAATAAGTGAGAAAATGCTGAATAAGTGCCTAGCTCACAGTAGGTGTCTAAAAATATGAGTGTTCCTTTCTCCCTTTCCACATATTCCTCCTATTCTCATCATTTCAACTCAGTATTTCTTTTATTGGTACATAATAGATGTACATATTTTCAGAGTATGTGTGATAATTTGATACATTAACACAATCAAATCAAGGTTGATGAGGTATCTATCATCTTTTTTTTTTTTTCTTCAACGTTATTTTAAGTTCAGGGGTCCATGTGAAGGTTTGTTACGTGGGTAAACATGTGCCATGTGGTTTGCTGCACAGATCATCTCATCACCTAGGTATTAAGCCCAGCATTCATTAGCTATTCTTCTTGATGTTCTCCTTCCCCCACCTCCCACCCCCAACAAGCCCCAGTAGGGGTTGTTCCCTCACATGTGTCCTTGTCTTCTCATCATTCTGCTCCCACTTATAAGTGAGAACATGTGGTGTTTGATTTTCTGTTCCTGTGTTAGTTTGCTGAGGATAACAGCTTCCAGCTCCATCCATGTCCCTGCAAAAGACATGATCTTGTTCCTTTTTATGGCTGAAAAATATTCCATGGTGTACATGTACTACATTTTCTTTATCTAGTCTGATGGGCATTTGGGTTGATTCCATGTCTTTGTTATTTGGAATAGTGGTGCAGTGAACACATGCATGCATGTATCTTTATAATAGAATGATTTACATGCCTTTGGGTATAAACCCAGTAATGAGATTGCTGGGCCAAATGGTACTTCTGCCTTTAGATCTTTGAGGAGTTGCTACACTGTCTTCTACAATGGTTGAATTTTTACACTCCTGCTGACAGTGTAAAAGCATTTCCATTTCTCCACAACCTCACCAGCATCTATTGTTTTTGACTTTTTAGTAATTGCCATTCTGACTGGCATAGGATGGTATCTCAATGTGGTTTTGATTTGCATTTCTCTAATGATCAGTGATGTTGAGCTTTCTTTTCATATATTTGTTGGCTATATAAATGTCTGGATTTGGTTGGCCAGCTGTATAAATGTCTGGATTTGGTTTGCCAGCATTTTTATTGAGGATTTCTACATCAATGTTCATCAGGGATATTAGCCTGAAGTTTTCTTTTTTTGTGGTATCTCTGCCAGGTTTTGGTATCAGGATGATACTAGCCTCATAAAATAAGTTAGGAAGGAGTCCCTCCTTTTTAATTGTTTAAAAGAGTTTCAGTAGAAATGGTACCAGCTGTTCTTTGTACCTCTGGTAGAATTCAGCTTTGAATCTATCTGGTCCTGGGCTTTTTTTTTTTTTGGTTGGTAGACTATTTATTACTGCCTCAATTTCAGAACTCATTGTTGGTCTATTCAGGGATTCAATTTCTTCCTAGTTCAGTCTTGGGAGGGTGTATGTGTCCTGGAATTTATCAATTTCTTTTAGATTTTCTAGTTTGTGTGCATAAAGGTGTTTACAGTATTGCTTATATTTCTGTGATTGTTTATATTTCTGTGGGGTCAGCGGTAATATTCCCCTCATCATTTATAATTATGTTTATTGGATTCTTTTTTCTTCTTTATTAGTCTAGGTAATAGCTAATCTATTTGATTAATTTTTTCAAAACACTACCTCCTGGATTCATTGGCTTTTTTTTGAAGAGTTTTTCATGTCTCTGTCTCCTTCATTTCAACTCTGATCTTGGTTATTTCTTGTCTTCTGCTAGCTTTAGGGTTTGTTGGCCCTTGGTTCTCTAGTGCTTTTAGTTGTAATGTTAGGTTGTTAACTTGAGATCTTTCTAGTTTTTTTTTGTGGACATTTAGTGCAATAAATTTCCCTCTTAAAACTGCTTTAGCTGCATCCCTGAGATTCTGGTATATTGTCTCTTGGTTCTTATTAGTTTCAAAGAACTTCTTGATTTCTGCCTTAATTTTATTATTTACTCAGGAGTTATTTGGGACCAGGTTGTTCAATGTTGTTTTGTGGTTTTGAGTGAATTTCTTAATCTTGAGTTCTAATTTGATTTTGCTGTGGTCTGAGAGACTTATATGATTCAGTTCTTTTGTATTTTCTGAATGTTTTACTTCTGATTGCATGATAATTTTTAGATTAAGTGCCATGTGGTGATGAGAAAAATGTATATTCTGTTGTTTTGGGGTGGAGAGTTCTTTAGATATCTATGATGTCCACTTGATCCAGAGCTGAGTTCAGGTGCTGAATATCTTTGTTAATTTTCTGTCTTGATGATCTAATATTAACAGTGGGGTGTTAAAATTTCCCACTATTATTGTGTGGGAGTTCAGATCTCTTTGTAGGACCCTAAACTTGCTTTACAAATCTGGATGCTCCCGTATTGGGTGCATATATATTTAGGATAGTTATCTCTTCTAGTTGAATCAAACCCTTAACCATTATGTGATATCCTTCTTTATCTTTTTTGATCTTTGGTTTAATGTCTGTTTTGTCAGAAACTAAGATCGCAACCCCTGATTTTTTCTGTTTTCCATTTGTTTGATAAATTTTCCTCTATCCCTTTATTTTGAGCCTATGTATGTCTTTACATATGAGATGGGTCTCTTGAAGACAGCATACTGATGGGTCTTGGCTCTTTAGCCAGCTTGCCACTCTGTGTCTTTTAATTGGGGCATTTATTTAGCCCATTTACATTTAAGGTTAATATTGTTATGTGTGAATTTGATTCTGTCATCATGATGTCAACTGGTTATTTTGCAGACTTGTTGATGTAGTTCCTTCATCGTGTCACTGGTCTGTGTACTTCAGTGTGTTTTTGTAGTGGGTGGTAATGGTTTTTCCTTTTCACATTTAATGATTCCTTCAGGAGCTTTTGCAAGGCAGGCCTGGTGGTGACAAATTCCCTCAGCATTTGCTTGTCCAAAAATGATGTCATTTATCCTTTGCTTATGAAGCTTAGATTGGATTTCTGTATTTGAATGTTGGCCTGTCTTGCTAGGTTGGGGAAGTTCTCCTGGATGATATCCTAAAGCATGTTTTCTTCTGTGTAAGCAGCATATGGAAAAAGAAAAAAAGAAAATAAAGAAAAAAGTATGTTTTCCAACTTGATTCTCTTCTACTTTTCTCTTTCAGGTACCCCAATCACACCTAGGTTCAGTCTTTTTACATAATCCCATATTTCTCAGAGGTTTTGCTAATTGTTTATTTTTTCTTCATTTTTGTTTGTCTTATTTCAGAAAGATAGTGTTCAAGCTCTGAGGTTCTTTCCTCTGCTTGGTCTATTCTGCTACTGATACTTGTGATTGCATTATGAAGTTCTCATGTTGTGTTTTTCAGCTCCATCAAGTCAGTTATGTTCCTCTCTAAACTGGCTATTCTGGTTATTAGCACATGTATTGTTTTATTATGATAACATTCTTCTTTAGCTCAGCAAAGTTTTTTATTACCCATCTTGTGAAGCCTACTTCTGTCAATTCAGCCATCTCAGCCTCCACTCAGTTCTTTCCCCTTGCTGGAGAGCTGTTGTGGTCATTCGGAGAAGAGGCACTCTGGCTTTTTGAGTTTTCAGAATCTTTTTGTTGATTTAGTGTCGTCTTTGTGGGCTTATCTACCTGTGATCTTTGAGGTTGCTAACCTTTGAATGCATTTTTATGGGGTCTTTTTGGTTGATGTTGTTGTTGTGGTTTTTCTTTTTGTTTTTTCTCTTAACATGCCAAGAACTTAGCAACAGTAGGGCTGCTGTGGTTTTCTGGGGGTCCACTCCAGGCCCTGGTCACCTCAGTTTTTTCTGTACCTGGAAGAATCACCAGTGAAGTCTGTGAAACAGCAAAGATGACAGCCTGCTCTGTTCCAGGTGGGTACTGACCTTTTCCTGGCCTGAATGCTCTTATAGGAGGTATCTGGAGACTCCTGTCGGGAGGTCGCACTCAGTAGGAGGAATGGACTTAGGGACACACTTACAGAAGCAGTTTGGCTGCTTTTTGGTAGAGAAGATTTGCTTTGTTGGAGAGGGTACTCTTCTTTGTCCAGATGCCTAGACTCTCCAGAGCTGGCAGGCCAGAACAGCTGAGTTGACTGAACTGCAGATATGGACACCATCCCTGCCCCCCACCAAACTCCCTCCCAAGGAGATATCAGGTCTTTATAAGCCTTGCTGGAGGAACTGAAGGCTCCCCACAGAGAGGCCCCACTGCCCCACCCAGTGAGGAGGAATTGATGGGGATCTGCTTAAAGAAGCAGTCCGGGCACAATCTGGCAAGGCAGATGTGCTGCCTTAGGGGGCCCCCTCCTTGTCCTGACCACCTAACTCTCCAGAGCCAGCAGGCAGGAATGCTGAGTTGACTGCACTATGGAAAGTGGCCACTCCTTCCCCAGAAACTTCTTCCTGTCTCAGGCAGGCTCAGCCTGTTGCCCTGGCTGGCTGGAATTCTAAGCCAGTGTGTCTTAACTTGTGAGGTACTGTGGAAGTGGGGCCTGCAGAATGACACTGCTTGGCTTTCTGGATTTAGCCTCCTTTGTAAGGGAATATGTGAACAGATCTGCTGCCTCACCAGGGATTTCAGGGCTGGAGTATGTAAAAGTCTTGGGTCTCTGTGAGTTCCTGAGTGGCTGCTCTGCCAAGACTCCACACAGCTCTGTGTATAGGACTCAAGGCTCTAGTGGTGTGGGCTCATGAGGGGATCTCCCAATCTGTGGGTTGCAAAGATCTGTGGGAGAAGCATGGTTTCCTGGGCAGGGTTGCACGGTCACTCACTACTTCCTTTGGCTGGGGGTGGGGGGTTCCTTTGGCTTTGTGCTACTTCCAGGTGGGCCATTGCCCCGCCTGCTTTTCTTCATTCTCCTTGAATCAAGTTGATTGTCTAGTCAGTCCCAATGTGAGAACCTGGATATTTCAGCTGAAGGTGCTGAATCCACTTGCTGCTTTCCTTAGTCTCTGTGAGTGCTGTGGACCACAGCTGCTCCTATCCAGGCATCACCACTCCAGGACAAGCCACTGAGTAAGGGGCAGGGATGCTCATGGTAGAAACCACAAAGCAGCTCATCCTGCTCAGCACCTCACTTTCTATTTTACCAGAGAGACAGGTGAGAAGCAGATCCTGAGTGGGTTTCCCTCAATGTCTGTGGTCTCTTTCTAACTACCTGCAGGAATCCTTGGCTATCTATCATCTTAAATATTTTTCTTTTCTTCACACTAGGAACATTCAAATTATTGTTTTGCAGCTATTTTGAAATGTTCAATTGATTAACTTTAACTGTAGTCACCTTGATGATCTATTGACTACCGTGTCTTACATCTTCTCTCTAACTGTATATTTATATCCATTAACTAACCTGTCTTCATTCTCCCTATACCTATACTTTTCCCAGCCTCTGATAACCACCAGTCAACTTTTTATCTGCATAAAATCCACTTTTATAGCTCTCACATACGAGTGAGAACATGTGATATGTGTCTTTCTGTGCTTGGCTTCTTTTACTTAACATAATGACCTCCAGTTCTATCCATGTTGATGCAGATGAATCCTAGTGATGCTGTCATCTTTGATATGGTTCCTGGCAAGACCACATGTGTTGAGAGCTTCTCAGACTATCCACCTCTGGGTTGCTTTACTCTTTGTGGTAAGAGACAGACAGTTGCTGTGGGTGTCATCAAAGCAGTGGACAAGAAGACTGCTGATACTTCTTTGATATGTTGATTTCATTTCTTTTGGATATATATGCAACAGTGAATCTGCTGGATCATCTGTTAATTCTATTTTTTAGTTTGTTTTTTTTTTAATCTGTTATTTTTGTTCTTTTTTTTTTTTTTTCATTAAATTTTTGTAATGGGTCTCAAAGTTCTGTGACAGATTTTTGGTCAAGTTGTTTCCCTTAAAAAGTAGTAATTTTAAAAACTAATAACGTAAAACTGCCACACACAGAAAAAACCAAAGTAGTCCACAAAACATTCTCCTTTCCTTCTGAAGGTTTTACAATGCATTCTTATCATTAACCAGCATTAGCAAGGGACAGGATTTCATTTTTTTTATATAGCTGAATAATGATTCATTGTGTATATATACCAGTTTTCTTTATTGATTCATCCACTGAGGGACACTTAGATCAATTCCATATTTTGGCTATTGTGAAGAGTGCCACAATAAACATGGGAATGCCGATACCTCTTTGATGTGGTGATTTCCTTTCTTTTAGATATATGCCCAGCAGTGAACAATAGTGAAATACCTGGATCATATGGTAGTTCTATTTTTGAGCGTTTCCCCCCCCCCGAGATGGAGTCTTGCTCTGTCGCTCAGGCTGGAGTGTGCAATGGCACCATCTCGGCTCACTGCAACCGCCACCTCCCAGTTTCAAGTTATTCTCATGCTTCAGCCTCCTGAGCAGCTGGGATTACAGGCACCTGCCACCATGCCCGGCTAATTTTTTTGTGTTTTTTGTAGAGACGGAGTTTCACCATGTTGGGCAGGCTGGTCTCAAACTCCTGACCTCAGGTGATCCACCAGTCTCAGACTCCCAAAGTGCTGGGATTACAGGTGTGAGCCACTGTACTTGGCCTGTTTTTTAGCTTTTTGAGGAAACTCCACACCATTTTCCATAATGGCTGTACTAATTTACCTTCCCATCAACAGTGTATGAGGGTTCCTCTTTCTCCTCATCCATGCCAATATCTGTTATTTCCTTTCTTTTTTTTCTTATTAAACTTTTTAATGGGTCTCAAAACCCTGTGACAGATTTTTGTCAAGTTGTTTCCATTAAGAAGTACTGATTTCGGCCGAGTGACTCATGCCTGTAATCTCAGCACTTTGGGAGGCCAAGGTGGGCGGGTCACCTGAGGCCAGGAGTTCAAGACCAGCCTGGTCAACATGGTGAAACCCTGTCTTTATAAAAAAAAAAAAAAAAAAAAAAAAAAAATCACTGTTTATAAAACGTAGTAACTTAAAACTAACACATGCATAAAAGAAAACTAAAGTAGTCCACAAAACATTCTCCTTTCCTTCTGAAGGTTTTACAATGCACTGTTATCATTAACCAGTCTTTACTACTGAACTTAAATAGTCAATTGAAATAAACAGTTCTGAGACGTTCTACCACTGATTAAGACTGGGGTCACAGGTATTAGGAATAATATTCATTTAGCCTTCTAAGCTTTCTGGGCAGACTTGGTGACCTTGCCAGCTCCAGCAGCTTCCTTGTCCACTGCTTTGATGACACCTGAGGCAACTGTCTCCTATCATGAACAGCAAAGCAACCCAGAGGTGTATAGCCAAGAAGCTCTCAACACGCATGAGCTTGCCAGGAACCATATCAACGATGGCAGCATCACCATATTTCAACAATTTAGGGCCATCTTCCAGCTTTTTACCAGAATGGTGATCAGTCTTTTCCTTCTGCTCAGCAAACTTGCATGCAATGTGAGCCATGTAGCAATCCAGTACAGGGGCATAGCCTGGATTTGGCCTGGATGGCTCAGGATAATCACCGGAGCAGTGAAGCTAGCTGCTTCTATTGGTGGGTTGTTCTTGCTGTCACCAGCAACGTTGGCACGACAAACATTCTTAACAGACACATTCTTGACATTGAAGACCACATTGTCCGCAGGAAGAACTTCACTCAAAGCTTCATGGTGCATTTCAGCAGATTTTACTTCTGTTGTAATGTTGACTGGAGCAAAGGTGACCACCATACCAGGTTTGAAAACACCAGTCTCCACTCAGCCAACAAGTACAGTACCGATACCACCAATTCTGTAGACATCCTGGAGAGGCAGGCACAAGGGCTTGTCAGATGGAGGAGTGGGTGGTAGGATGTAGTCCAGAGCCCCAAGCAGTGGGTTCCACTGGTGTTGCCATCCTTATGGGTGACTTCCCACCCTTTGAACCAAGGCATGTTAGCACTTAGCTCCACCATGTTGTCTTCACTGCAACCAAAAATGGAAACAAATGCTACTGTGTTGGAATTGTAGCCAGTTTTCTTAATGTAAGTGCTGACTTCCTTAGTGATTTCCTCATATCTTTTCTGGCTGTTGGGTGGCTCAATGGAATCCATTCTGTTAACACCAACATTAGTTGTTTCACACCCACTGTGTAAGCCAGAAGGGAATGCTCTCAGGTCTGCCCATTCTTGGAGATAACAGCTTCAAATTCAAGACCAGCAGCGACAATCAGGACAGTGCAGTCAGCCGGAGATGTCCCTGGGATCATGTTTTTGATGACATCTCTGTGTCCTGGGGCATCAATGATAGTCATGTAGTACTTGCTGGTCTCAGATTTCCACAAGGAGATATCAATGGTGATACCATGTTCATGCTCGGCTTTGAGTTTTCCAAGACGCAGGCATACTTGAAGGAGCCCTTTCCCATGTCAGTGGCTTCCTTCTCAAATGTTTCAATGGTTCTTTTGTTGATGCCCCCGCATTTGTAGATCAGATGGCCAGTAGTGGTGGACTTGCCCGAATCTACATGTCCAATGACAACAATGTTCAATCTTTTCCTTTCCATTTTGGCTTTTAGGGGTAGTTTTCATGACACCTGTGTTCTGGCAGCAAATCCGTTGTGAAAAAGCTCCTTTCTTTCTGATAAAAGCCATTTTAACTGTGGTGAGATAATATCTCATTGTACGGTTTTTGTCTGTTCCTTCTTTCTTCTCTCTCTCTTTCTTTTCTTTTCTTTTGTTTGGCTTGCTTTGCTGCCAAGGCTGGAGTACAGTGGCATGATCTCGGCTTACTACAACCTCTGTCTCCTGAGTTCAAGCGATTCTCCTGCCTCCACCTCCCAAATAGCTGGGATTACGTGCATGCCACCACACCTGGGTAATTTTTGTATTTTTGGTAGAGAGGGGGGTTTTCCCATGTTGGCCATGCTGATCTTGAACTCCTAATGTCAAATGATCTGCCCGCCTCAGCCTCCCAAAGTGCTGGGATTACAGGGATGAGCCACTGTGCCTGGCCTCATTGTAGTTTTGATGTGCATATCTCTTATGACTAGTGATGCTCAGCATTTTAAAAATATACTTGTTGGCCATGTGTATGTCTTCTTTTGAGAAATGTCTATTCAGATCTTTCAACTTTCTCCCTTTTTTTTGAGAGACGGGGTCTCATTCTGTAGCCCATGCTGGAATGCAGTGGCATGATCACAGCTCACTGTAACCTTGAAATCCTGGGCACAAATGATCCCTCTGCTTCAGACTCCCAAAGTGCTAGGATTATTGCCCATTTTAATATGTAATTATTTGCTTTTTTCCTATTATTTGAGCTCCTTATATATTCTGGTTATTAACTCTTTGAGGAGTAGTTCACATATATTTCCTCCCATTCTCTGGGTTGTCACTTCAGTTTGTTGATTGTTTTCTTTGCTGTGCAGAAACTTTTTAGTTTAATATAGTTCCAATTATCTGTTTTTGTTTTTGTGGCCAGTGCTTTTGAGGTCTTAGCTATAAAATATTTGCCTACACAAATGTCCTTAAATGTTGCTCCCATGTTTCCCTCTAGTGGCTTCATAATTTCAGGCCTTATATTTAAGTCTTTAATCTATCTGGAGTTGATTACAGTATATGGTGAGAGACAGGGATCTAGTTTCACTGTTCTGCACTTTCAGTTTTCCTAGCACCGTTTATTGAAGAGACTCTCCTTTTCCCATTGGATGTTCTCCGTGCCTTTGTCAAAAACGAGTTGGCTGTAAATGTGTGGATTCATATCTGGGTTCTCTATTCTTTTCCATTGGTCTGTGTGTTTTTATACCAGTACCATGCTGATATAGTGTTGTAGTATATTTTAAAGTCAGATAGTGTGATGCCTTCAGCTTCATTCTTTTTGCTCAGGATTGCTTTGGCTATTCAGCATTTCTTGTGGTTCCATACAAATTTTTGCAATTTTTTTCTATTTCTGTAAAAAAAAAAAAAATCACTGGTATTTTAATATAGACAGCATTGAATTGAATCTATAAATCGTTTTGGGTAGTATTGTCATTTTAACAATAATAATTCTTCCTCCAATTGGTGAGCATGGAATATACTTTTTTTGTGTCTTTTTCAATTTCTTTCATCAGCATTTTATAATTTTTTATATAGAAGAAAATTCACAGAATCAATGCTACCCATATCAAAATACCAGTGATATTCTTCACAGAAATGGGAAAAATAATGCTAAAATTTGTGTGAGACCACAAAGGATGCCAAATCAACAAAGAAATCCTGAGCAAAAATTTTCTTTCAATTTTTTGGTTAAATTGATTTATAAGTATTTTTTATTCCTTGTAGCTATTATAAATGGGATTGTTTTCTTGTTTTGTTTTTTTTTCAGATTGTTTGCCGTTGCCATATGTAAATGCTATAATGATGGTGAGGTAAATTCAGCAAGAGAATATAACAATTATAAATATCTATGCACCCAACATTGGAGCACCTATGTATGTAAAGCAAATATTAATAGATCTAAAAGGAGAGATAGGCTGCAATACAGTAATTATAGGGACTTCAGCACCCCAGCTCATATTCCATGTTGATTTTGTACCTTGCATCTTTACTGAATTCATGTATTAGTTCTAACAATTTTTAGAGTCTTTGTGTTTTTCTAAATATAAGATCATGCCCTCTGAGTACAAGGCTAATTTGAATTCTTCCTTTTGAATTTGGATACCTTTTATTTCTCTCTCTTTCCTGATTGCTTTGGCCAGGACTTCAAGTATTTTGTTGAATAAAAATGGTAAAAGTGGGCATCCTTGTCCTGTTCCAGATATTAAAGAACAGGCTTTCAATTTTTCCTGTTCAGTACAATGTTGGCTGTGGACTTGTCATATATGGTCATCATCTTTAGTTTCAGGTATGTTCCTTCTATACCCAGTTTGTTGAGGGTTTTTATCATAAAGGGATGTTGAATACTAGCAAGTGCTTTTCAGCATCTATTGAAATGATCATGTTATTTTTGTTCTTGGTTTTATAAATTTGGTGTGTCACATTTATTTATTTGCATACATTGAAACATTCTTGCATCCTTGGAATAAATACCACTTAATCCTGGTGAATCCTGGTAAAAAGATTAATAAATACCACTTAATCTTTTTAATGTGTTGTTGAATTCAGTTTTCTAGTACTTTATATATTTATTTATTTATTGAGACAGAGTCTCACTCTGGCACCTAGGCTGGAGTGCAGTGGCATGATCTTGGCTCACTGCACTAGACCAGTCCAAACCAGGACAGGTTCATTCCAGGATCAAGCGACAATCAAAACCTAACTACAGGATAATTGATCAATGATGGTTTTGAAGAAAGATCTTGATCAAAAGATGAAATGTGAAAGTTGTCAGAATCAAAATGCAGTTGCTTAGAAAAGGGTTAGAAAAAAACCCCTGACAAACAGAGCCCGGGAAGTCTATGAAGGGAGGGTTCTCATGCATAAATGCCTGCTAATAAGAACTATCACAAAAAATTGTGCAAAAGCCACAAGCTTGCACCAAGACCATCACAACTTCACACACAAAAAACTGTCTTTGAGTATATCTGCCCAGCAACTGCCTGTTTAAACTCAAACTAGCATCACCTTGTTATTGGTTATTGTAGCCAAGGATAGTTATCTCAAAACAATTCTGTAATCCTCCTATTTCCTTTAAAATCTTTGTCTTTCTTTACCTCCCTGAATATGCACATGCACATAGTTTACTATGCCACATGTATTTATATTGTAGTGCTCCATTCCTGAATAAATATCTTCTTTTAGAGAGCCTCTCTGCTTATTATTTGAGAGCATAAAAGTGTTAATACCTAGATAACTAAAGTTGAAGGGGAGAGAGAGAGAGAGAGAGAGATTGAGAGAGAGAGAATAAAAAGGAAGAATTATTTGAATAAAAAATGGAGATCTCTCAGGGTTAAAGAAAAGCCAGAGTGGCTGGAATGTCATAAGAAAGGCAAGTAATGAGAGGAGTCAGGTAACGTGAGGAAGAATGGTGGATAGGAAAGCTGGACAGGAATATAAAACCCTATAAAAATGTATAGGGTTTTATATTCCATGTTGAAGAGTTTTATGTTTGTTTTTGTTTCTAGAGGAGGATTGCATTTTATTTACTTATTTTTGTTTCTATTTATTTATTTTGAGACAGGTTCTCACTCTGTCCCCCACTCTGTCACCACTCTCGCACCACCACACCTGGCTAATTTTTGTATTTTTTTTTTGGTAAAGACAGGGTTTTACCATGTTGGTCAGGCTGGCCTCAAACTCCCAACCTCAAGCCATTTGTAAGGAGGATTGCATTTTAAAATTAAGTTATAATTTACACACAGTGAATTTCACCCTTTATCTTTATTTTATTTTATTTATTTATTTTCCTCCACCTCTACCTTCACCCTTTATCTTTCTATGCTGCATCATGAGCATGTTGCAGAGCATGAAAATAGACCCTCCAAATCTTTCTGAGTTTTGTTTTATACAACTCCAAACTTATATGGGAAGAATCTTAAAGAAATGGGCAGTAGAAATGATCTTTCCAGTCTTCAGTGAGAATGCCCTCTGTGGAGGGGGAGAAGTGAAGACAAGAGGTCTGCATATTCTGGAGCCAGTGAGACACCAACTCCCACACAGCACCATCTGATGCAATCTTGAGGGAATACAGGAGAGGACCCAGGACTAAATTAAGAATTTTAGGGGTTCTAAATTCTGTCACCAACCTTTTCTCCCCACACTTCTGCCACCTTACTCTAATTTTGTTGGTATCAGATGGAAGTCCTACCAGTGCTCTTTGTTTTTTCATGTGGATTTAAATTCCTGTCTGGAATCACTTGGGTTTAAAACCTGAAGAACGTCCTTTAGTACTTCTTGTAAAGTGGAACTGCTAGCAACAAATTATCTTAGGTTTTGTTTATCTGGGAAAATCTTTATTTGGCCTTCATTTTTGAAAGACAACTTTGCAGTATATAGGATTATCAGTTGACATTATTTTTCTTTGCACACATTGTATGTATTATCCCACTGCCTTCTGGCTGCCATTGCTTCTGCTGGAAAGTCCACTGTTTATCTTATTGACATTCTCTTGTAACTGACAAGTAGTTTTTCTCTTGCTACTTTTAAGATTTTCCTTTTAGGTTGGGTGCAGTAGCTCATGCCTGTAATCCCAGCACTTTGGGAGGCTGAGGTGGGTAGATCACTTGAGCCCAGGAGTTCAAGCCTGAGCAACATGGCAAAATGTGGTTTCTACTAAAAATACAAAAATTAGCTGGGCATGGTGGCATATGCCTGTAATCCCAGGAGAGATTACTTGAGAGGCTGAGGCAGGAAGATCGCTTGAACCCAGGAGGTGGAGGTTGCAGTGAGCCAAGGTTGCACCACTGGACTGCAGCCTGGGTGACAGAGGGAGACCCTATCTCAAAAAAAAAAATTTCCTCTTGTTTTTGACTTTCAGCACTTTTACTAAGACTTTTCTGTTTGTGGATCTCTTTTCATTTATCCTACTTATGTTAAGATTTCTGGGTTTATAGGTTATTGTGTATAAATTTGGGAAGTTTCCAGCCATTATATCTTCATTTTTTTCTTCTTCTTCCTCTCTTCCACTCTGGTAACTCCTATTATGTATATGTTGGCAAACTTAATGCTATCCCATGTTTCTCTGAGATTCTGTTCATTTATCTTCCTTCTTTTTTCTATTTTTTTAGCTTGCATGATATTTATCAATCTACCTTCAAGTTTGCTAATTCTTTCTTCTGTCAATTCAAACATATTATTGACTCCCGATAGTGAATTTTTATTTGTTACTGTATTTTCAAATTCCAGAATTTTCATTTTGTTGTTTTCAAAATAATTTCTTTTTATTGAATCTTTACTTGATGCAAAATTGTAATCATACTTTTCTTCTTTAACTATGTTTTCCTTCAGTTCTGTGATCATATTTATAATAGTTACTTTGAATGGTTCTGAATTTAGATCTGACATCTGGTTGCTCTCATAGGCCATTTATGTTACCTGTTTTTGTTTTTTAATGTGGTGTATGATCACACCTTACTGTTTCTTTGTATACCTTGTTATTTTTTGTTGGAAATTTTACCTTTCAGATTATGTATTATATGAATTCTGGGTACCAGTTTCTCCACCCCTGGGAGCTTGCTATTATTATTTGTTTATCTGTTTATTTGCTCTCTGGATTATATAAGTAAAGTTTAAACACTCTCCCCTAATCCCCACAGTGTTAACGAAGTCTCTGATTTGCTTCTCAGAAAGACACAGTTTTGGGTATGCCTACAGTTATCCTCAGTGACAGTGATATTGGTTTTTTGTTTTTTTTTTTCTTATAACGATGTGAATATATATTCCTTTTTTTTTTTTTTTTGAAGAATAAAAGAAAGAAAGAGAGAGGGGAAGATTTTTTTTTTTTTTAAGAGAAAGAAAGAAGTAGAATGAAAGAGAAAGAGGGAGAGAGAACGAGAATCTTTCTCTATTGCTCAGGATTTCATTTAAATATATGAAATGCTTATGCAATTACTAAAGTGATTTATTTCCTATTATGTGATCACTTTTAGAATAGGTATGATATAATATTGAAAAATATATATGTTTTGTGGATATGGAGTGGTAGGTTCTGTAAATATTTATTAAATTTGCTTGTTCCAGGTCTGAGTTCAAATCAGTTTTGTTTTATTTTTTTTCTCTCCATTAGGTTGGTAGATCTACCTCCATCCTTTTATGTTAAGTCTTTGTGTGTCCTTGCCTATAAGAAAGGTCTGAATACAGCATACCATTGGGTTTTAACTTTTTATTCAGTTTGTCTAACTGTATGTTTTGATTGGGGCATTTAATCCCTTTAAGTTTAGGCTTGATATTGTCAGAGATGCTACTTTTTGCCAAACTGGTAGTTATTTACATAGTATTTTAGAACCACTAATATACTATTTCTTATTATTACTAATAAAGAAGAGAATATGTTTATATGTTTATTAAGCATTTGTTTTTCCTTCTGAGAAATATTTGTGTCATTTGCTCATTTTTTCTTTCTTTTTTTTTGTAGAATAAAAGAGAAAAACTAAAGAAAGAGAAAGAGGGAGAGAGAACGAGAATCTTGCTCTATTGCTCAGGATTTCATTTAAATCTGTGAAATGCTTATGCAATTACTAAAAAGTGATTTATTTCCTATTATGTGATCACTTTTAGAATAGGTATAATATT
>CAUYQU010030536.1:0-32500 GCA_963574635.1 Cheracebus regulus
GGCTCACGTCTGTAATCCCCACACTTTGGGAGGCCGAGGCAGGCAGATCATAACAAGGTCAAGAGATCGAGACCATCCTGACCAACATGGTGAAACTCCATCTCTGCTAAAAATACAAAATTAGCCGGGTGTGGTGGCGTGCACCTGTAGTCTCAGCTACTTGGGAGGCTGAGGCAGGAGAATGACTTGAACCCAGGAGGTGGAGGTTGCAGTGAGCTGAGATCACGCCACTGTACTCCAGCCTGGGCGACAGAGTGAGACTCAGTCTCAAAAAAAAAAAAAAAGCGGCTGGTGCAGCCAGAGGAAGGAAGGAGGGCTGGACAGGGATAAAGTGAAAGAAGTAGACAGAATGAGAGGGTGAGGAGGCACCTCAAGGAGAGGCCAGGGTTGGGGATTTTCTCTAAGAAAAGGCAGCCATTATGCCGTCACTTTCAGATCCATTTCTTCTGTGAAATGGAGATGATGAATACCCTTGGTGAGACGAGGATTCAGCAAGAAAGGCATTCATCATGCCTCTCACGGTGCTTGGTAGGAGTAGACATGCAGCACACAGCAACCCTCCACTCTTCTCCGGCAAGAAACCCAATCTTCCTCTAAGGTGGAAGTCAGCTGGATATTCAGCTTCTGCTTCTCAAACCCAAAGGCTTATCGGCGGAGAGGACCAGAAATGAACTTTAAGCATCAAGCAGGTTTCAAGTGCGGCTTTCAAATTCTGGGCAGTTTCTTTGACGCCAGGTCAGGCGGGGCAGGCTGTCGTCCCCCCCCGCCCCCGCCCCGAAGGTGTTGCTGCGTACACTAAGCAGGTGTCCAAGGTTGGAGCTTGTCAGCACGGAGAATAAGAGCATGCGCAACAAACTGAGATTTACCCGGGCGCACGTGGAGTCCCAACCAAGCAGGGCCATGCACTCCGCCCTTGCAGACTCGCTCTGCTCTGCACGCAGGCCCCTGTACATCTCATGAAGCTGCGCGCGGAGAGAGCGTGGGCCAGATGCACACAAGCAAGACCTGTCATAAGCGGATGGCCCAAGCCCACGGCTCTGTCCCCGCACCGGGGCACGCCCATCACAAGTCTCCTGGTGCTCACAGCAGCCAGAGGGGAATAACGTTTCATTTTAGCAAAAAAGCTTCATTCCTAGAATTCACAACTAGACAAATCAGCCACGCAACCTCTTGGCACGAAGCAGGTCACAATCTGTATCTTCTATGACCCCTAGAAACGTGTCCCTAAAAATAGGTCTGATCCACAGCCCGAAGCCTGGGAAGAATATAGATGAAAACGTAGAAATTCTTAATTAGAGAATATTTTGCTTAAGGGATGATTTGAAGATCTGAAGGATTTTCTCTCACTTAAGAGCTATTTAGTTTCAAAGAAAATGTATTTCTATTTGGAGTCTTAGGTCGATGTCTGTTTACTTTTTTAAGTCTTTTAAGTCATAGGAGAAAATGCTAAGAAAACTGAAATACTAACCAAAATTTCTGCTTATAAGCAACAATTTGACTTACGGATTTCACTTTCTTACAAAAGAATTTTTTTTGTGTGTGTGCACAATAATCTGGCTTAGTGATAGGAAACACGGAGCCCTTTCTGCTTCTGCTTCCTGAGCTCTCACTGACCCGTGCCTGAGTGACCCAGCAAGGGTGACACTGGCAATCATCAGGAAGCCCCAACCTCGGAGGCAGTGTCTGAAAATTCATCATAGGGAAAGAATCTCATTTGACTAACAGGGTGTTCCTCACAACAGAAATTAACAGGGAAAAAAGATAAATGCAACATTGGGAGGATTATGTTAATAAAATACACTAATACTATAATTAAATATAGTACTATATTTAATTACTATATAATTAAATATAGTACTATGAACAAATAGTGAAATATTCTGCAGCTATTAAATTATAAAGAAACATTTAATGACTAAAACAATATTCATGAAACTAAGTAAAAAAGCAAAATCACTGCAAATATAAGCAATATGATTCCACTAAAAAGATGCCTATCTACACATATATAATATAAAGTCTATGTGAAATAATAATGTTTGTTATATATGAATATGTATTGTTACATGCTTTAAAAATACATAATATATACTTTATGTAATATATATCATTTATATAATATACATATTATAAATACATATATAATATATACATGTAATAATAATATTATGTACATATTACATACATACTATAAATACAAAAATACCACATGTAGTATATAATATATAATGCAATAAACCCAACCTCTCTGTATTATATATGCTATACATAACAAAATATAGAATATCTTTTTACTTTTTAAAACTTCTTTTATTTCTTTCTTTCTAATATATGTGTATTTCTAATATATATGTGTATTTCCTTCTAATATATATGTGTATATGTATGTGTATGTACATGTGTTTCTTCCTATTTCTGTCTAATATCTATGTGTATTGCATGTGTGTGTATGTACAGGTGCATATACATACACATTACTAAAGTTACACTCAAAATGTAAATTTCCTGTTATAATATGAATAATGAAAGTTATTTTTATAACTTTTAAACATCACGGAACATGACTTGCTTATTCAAATCGCAGTGTCTTGCACAAAGCAGATGCTTAATTAATGTTCATCATATAGAGGAAAGAAAAGGCAAGATAGAGAATAGAATCATTTCAGTAAAGCAGAAGTAACTCTCAAACCTCACATGAAATCCTGAGTACACGTGGGTCAAATTAAGTGGATACATCATAAATTTTTACTTCATTTGTTGCTCTGCACACAGTAGCATAATCAACCTTTTTCTATGGTCGTGAAGTGGAATTATTCATTGAGCTGGAGGAAAATTTTACTTGGCAATATGGCATTGAAGGATTATTTGTGAAATGTCTTTCCTAAAGACCAATAAACATATTTTATGTGTAAGTGAATTATATATACATTTACTTAATCACTGGTATATTAACAAATACGCATAAAATATATACTTATGAATAGGTCTTAAGTCAGGAATATCTATCTGATACTAACGGTTTGATGTGCACTTCTAATCTTTGTAGTATAGAAGTGATCCTAATGTGTCTGTCAGCTACACTTTGCTGCTACACAAATAGCTACTCTCTGCTATGAAACCAATGAATACTGTCTTCTTTTATAGAGATTCTTTGATGCCTGTCTTCCCCATTAAACTGAAAGCTCCCTGAGAGTAGGGACTGTTGTCTGCCTCCCTTCCCCCAATTCCAGCTTGGAGCAACACGTATAGCAAATTCAAGTTGAATAAATAAATTAATAGATCCTGGCATCCTATTATATTCCTACGAGGAAATAATATTTTAATTAATATACCACAATAAATATCCACTATATTTCATGATTCCTATCTTGTAACTTGTGTATATTGGTTTGCCTTTAATTTCCTCTTGACTTTTTATAACAAGTTTCTTTAAAACCTTTTAGGACCCTAAGTGGGCCCATGTAAATATTGAATTAAAAAATAACAAAAAAATATCCTTGTTCCAGAAATCAGTCTCTGCTGGGTTGCCGTTTTCCCTAGAACCACTGCTGATTTCACATCTACTGGGAGCCAGAGGTGAAGTTCCTGATACCCAGCTTAGTCTCACAGGAAAAAACAGGACTCATCGCTATGGAGATCAGGGCACCTAGCAGCACATCACAGAGGAGAGTGGAGAAGCAACCAGAGAATAAGAAATGCAACTTGAGACCTGTGGGCCGACAGAGGCCAGGTGTCTTCTTCTCTGTGCCTCACCTCTACCTACATCCTGCGGTGCTGTCGGCAAACCACGTCCTAAGTCGTTCATGCCTCCCTCACTATGGCCATCCCTTTCGCTCCCATGATAGTTATCTCTTTCCGGACAGGGGTCTCCTTACTTGCCTCCCTGCTACCCTGACCTCCTTCGCAGCTGCTGGAATAATCACCTTGAAAAGGAAGTGAGACTCTGCCACCCAGCTGCGAAAACCCTGCTAACTGTTTCCATCACACTCAGAATAAAACTCAAATATTTTATCCTGACCAGTAAGATCCTACAGGAGTGGACTCTTGAGGGTCTTGGACTTCACCACGGGCCACTCTCTTCCTTGTTCGCGGTGTGAAAAGAACTCTGGAGCAAACATTTCTGCCTCAGGGCCTTTGCCCTTGCTGTTTCCTCAACCTGGAAGCCCTCGTCCTCAAGTCCTGGCATGCTTGGGTCCTTCCTCTCATTGGTAACCGTTTTCACGTTCCTTCCTCAAAGGAGTTTTCTTGACTACTGCCTGTAAAATAACCTTCCCACTCACAAAAGCATTATTCTATTTTATCTTCTTGGAAATTCACACCTAGAAATCATCATGATTATCTACAGTTATTGTCCAGCCTGCCCACCACTTTGTCGTCTCCATGAAGTCAGGGATCTTGCCTGTCTTGCTGACTCTTTATCCCCAGTACCCAGTGCCTGGTACAAACAAGATGCCTAGCGAGTAGATTTTCAATATCTCTGTGGGACAGACACCTTATTTTGCAACACTATAATAAAAGCTATTGATAATATATATCAACCAGTTAAAAACCAACAACTCTTTAACACAGCTATTATTACAATCCACTTGTAAATGAGAAAACTGAGCCTCAGAGAAATTAAGTAACCTGTCCAAGGGGGTAGCCAGCTAGTGTTTAAAAGGCTGATTTGTACCCAGTTCTGTCTGACTTCAAAGTCCATTCTCCAAATCTCTATCCACTGTTTCCCACTGTTGATTTACTAGCAAACAGTGTCTTATTAATGTAAAATAAGCTTAAGCTAGTCATTTACTGATTGATCCATTCGAGAAGTATTTATTGAGACTATAGTATGTCCTATGTCCTGTGCTACACTCTCCACATATCTGAGTCTGTAAGGCTGCCACAATCTTCTTACTATTTAAAAAGTGGCTTTTGGCTAGGTATGGTGGCTCACGCCTGTAATCCCAGCACTTTAGGAGGCTGAGGTGGGCACATCACCTGAGGTCAGGAGTTCGAGACTAACCTGGCCAATGTGGTAAAATCCTGTCTCCACTGAAAATACAAAAATTATCCAGGCATGGTGGCACATGCTTGTAGTCCCAGTTTCTTGGGAGGCTGAGGCAAGAGAATCACTTGAACCAGGGAGGCGGAGGTTGCAATGGGCCGAGATCATGCCACTGCACTCCAGCCCAGGAGACAGAGCAAGACTCCATCACAAATAAAAGAAAAGAAAGAAAAGCTTTTGATCAAAGCAGAGGGATACTAAAAGAAATTCCTGGCATAAAACAGTAATTGTTGAGTACCTTCTATGTGCCAGCCATTGACCCGGACCCTTGGCACAAACCCATCTGCTCCTTTCAGGAGACATTAGAAGGCAGATCATGCTTATCTCAATTTAATGATGAAGATACTATGGCCCAGAGTGATTAAGTGACTTGCTCACATAGATAGTCACTGGTAGAACTTACATTTGCCTTTCTCTAAAATATTCTCCTCTTTTTACATCACACATTGACACTGGCATGCAGTATGAAAAATTCAATAAATATGGGTGGAATAAACCCATGAAGGACCCAGACAACCCAGTTTATGATGTAGCAAGCCACCTGCTTTTAGCTGGTTCACGTATGAGTAACTCTCAGCTGTAAAAAAGGACTACTCTGGAGAGTAGAAATCAGTTTTGCTATGTGATGGCACAATAGTTATTTTGCTAATGATTTTGGGGAAAAAGTAATACCACCTGTGAATTCAAATCATAGCATCTACTTAATTAATTTGTTTGGATTAATCAAATCCTATAACTTTCTGGGCATGGAAAGTTACCAGTGTTCACTAGTCTACAGCTAAGGGCTTCTAATATCTGAAAGTTTACCATATATCAGGCACTGTTTATGGCCCTTTGTATGTACTGTTATATTTAATTCCAGTATAACCTCATGCGTATGAAGGATTATTATCCACATTTCACACAGCAAGGCGAGTTGCAGAGGAGTGAAGTGACTGGCCCAGTATTGTGCAATGATGGGCGTGTGGCAAGGGCAGGATTTATGTCCAGGCATTCTTACTCCCACGCTCATGCTCTGAACGACTATGCTAGCAGGCCTCCTGGCAAGCAAGAAGTCGGAAAAAAAATAATCAGGACGTGGGGAAAAGTAACTCAGGAAATCTTTACGCCTCCTCATCAGTTCTCACAAATCCCCATCAAACCGAATCCAACAATGAGAAATGATTTTTCCCCAGGGTCTGACCCCCAAATGCTTTGACAGTGAACTCTGCTTCCCTCACCACAAAATTATTCAAGAGCTCACAAAACAATCGCTGGCCTCTGAAGCCCTATCTTAAGACCTACCAAGGGCCTGACCGATGGCCCTGATGATATTACCAAGTGGTTCTTCCCATTTTTGGCATCAGTCAAGAAGTTTATGTCCAAAGATTATTCCACCAGACGGGTCCTGCGGATATGATGGGATTAACCAAATTTCAAAGCTTCTTTTTGACTTCCAGTCGAAAATTGGGCACATATGCTGCTGAAGGCTACAGGGGCTATGGGAGAACATCAAGTTGATTCATCAAATTAGCTCAAACATAATTGTCCTGCACGACTGGCTATAGAACTCATCAGCTATAAACGTGTCAAAAAGCCATCCACTTTAACGTTAAATAGAGATGAAAAGTAATGTTGTTCAGGATTTGACATTCATTGGACTTTAGCCTCCTAAAGAGGCTGTGTTTCCTCTTGCAGGAATTTGTGGTAAGATGAACAGAATGAAAAGATTGCAGCAAAAAAAAGAAGCCCACACTAGTTGCTAGAAATACCAGCTATATACATCAGACCCATAACTAAATCCTTTTCTTGGAGAGACTCAGAGATTTTAAAGACTAAAGTTTTGATTGTTTTTCTTTCTCTTTTCCACCTTCTTTCTCTCCCTCCCTCACTCACCCCCTCCCCTCCCCTCTCCTTCCTTCCTTCCTTCCTCCCTTCCTCCTTCCTTCTTCCTTCCCTAATCATGCTGCACGTGGATTATCTGCCTTTCTGCAACTGAGACTATTCTCAGAAATGAAGACAAAACATGCATCACGGAAAATTTTTTCTTCTTTTGAGTAACATAGTCTTGCATGTGGTGCTAAGAACGCAAGAGCTGAAAATGTGAAATTGTTGCAGAGAAAAATCTATACCATATCAGGGCAAGATTTAAGACTTAAGGAAATTAACACTTTGCCACTGTTGAGGATCATACCTTCCCATTACAGAGTGGAGCACTCCAACCCTCTATACACAGACCTTGCTGTCTGTGTGAGTGACTTCTCTGTGCCTAGCTCTGTGCTACTGACCCTGCCACCAAGCACTCAGGAGTCAGATGCTACAGGCCTTTCTCTGTAGACCCAGACAGCTCCTGCTCACTTGCTGCACTCCACTCCAAATATGAAATTCTTCAACTGTTATCTCGCTTGTCTTCTTTTGGTGACTACTTGTCTGGTTCCTAATTTTTATGCCATTTTGGAGTAATTTTTCCCTTTTTTGTTATTGACAAAGACAGAGGAGGCCTCCTATAATTTGTGAGTGACTGACAAGGCTGAATGTTGTTAACTCAAATGTTTTGATTTACATCAGAGAGGACCTCCAGGCCCCAGACATGACAGGCTGCGATAGCGACTTCAAAGCTTGTGAATATCAAATCCCATTAAGCAAGCCCTTTATGTGCAAGTCAATAAATGATCCTTTCTGGGGTGATTTGGCAATAGGTAGCAAAAGCCTTAAAACAGGCATAATTTTTGGCAATTCTACTTCTGGGATTCTATCCCAAAGAGAAAAATAGACAAGTGTGCAAAGATGCAAATACGAGGATGTTCATCTCAGTGTTGTTTAGAATAGAAAGAAGTTAAAAAAATAAAGCCCATATTCAGCAACAAGGCTAAGTCGATAGGTTGAATAAATATCTTATGGAATATGTATCACCATTTAAAAATTTTACGTATTTCTGTGTTTGTTCATAGAAAAAGATATTCACCCTAAGTATTCAGAAAAAAAAAAACTGATTATAAAACTTTATTGGATGACACTATCCTCTACATGATTATATTGTTTACACAATGCATCTCTCTGTGGAAAAGCTTTTGAAAGGGTGGAGTCCAGATATTACCAGTGATGATATCTGTCTGTGATTTGAAATTTCTTTCTACACTTCACAATGTATATGTATTCCTTTTAGAGCCAGAAGAAACAAAGGTATTTTTATTTCAGAGACACAATGACCATTGACTTGAGAAACTTTACATACTGTAACCTATTTAAGAATATCTCCATCTATATCTCATTAGAATTGATGCCGCTCATTATAAAGGGTAACCAGGATATAAAAAATTGACCCGGAGACCAGAAAGAGAGACGTCATACAGCAACCTAAAACCTTCTGCTGATTCTTGCTGACTGTGATGTGCTTGATCTTGGCTTCTTGGCTGAGTTCGAATTTTCTCTTTGAAAGATGAAACTGTGAATTTCCTGTTAGGCAAAATCCAGCCTGACTATTTTTTTTTTAAGTCAGTGCTCTATTTCAATGGAAACTGAAAACCTTAAGAATAGTGTTATCTGTGAATTTACCATGCACACAGCATCAGCAAAAATCAACCACTGGGTGGGCAGGAGGAGGTGGTTTAGCACAGTAATTACAAACAAAATTTTTGAGGCTGAGTGGTAGGGTTCAAATCTTAGTTCTGCCATTTTCTGGTGGTGTAGCTTTGAGAAAACCACTTCCTCTCTCTGTGCCTCATTGATAAGATGGGACTAATACTAATAATAACTTCTGGCCTATGGAGGGGTTGTGAGGCTTAAATGAAGAAATGCAGGTAACTGGCACATGGTGCTTCACGGATGTTAAAACAAGAGTTGATCTAAGTTCCTAAAGCAGAAGTCAGAAGCACACAATTCACAGGATATCATCCAAAGATACATTTTATTTGGCAGTCAAAGGAGTTTTTAATACGATAAATTATTTTCCAATATTAAAAAAAGGAAGATATCACAAAAACTCCAAATTTCTAGAATTTCTGAAGAAAACAGAAAGTTCTTCCCACTTTGAGTCTTCTGAAACACAGAACGTGATCATACTGTATGTGTCCAACTTGCTCTTTCAGTTCACCACACATCTTTCCAAGAACCATCCACATGAATTGCAAAGCTATGGTTTATCCCTATTTATTTAGAGACAGACTCTCACTCTATCACCCAGGCTGGAGTGCAGTGGCACAATCTCAGCTCCCTGCAACCTCCATGTCTGGGGTTCAAGCAATTCTGCCTCAGCCTCCTGAGTAGCTGGGATTACAGGCACACACCACCATGCCCAGCTAATTTTTGTATTTTAGTAGAGATGAGGTTTCACCATGTTAGCCAGGCTGGTCTTGAACTCCTGACCTCAGGTAATCTGCCCACCTGAGCCTCCCAAAGTGCTGGGATTACAGGTGTGAGCCACAATGCCTGGCCCAGATTTATGCCTTTAAAACCACAATTTATTTTTACTTTCTCCTTTAATGAAGTTTTTTGGGCTAATACAAATAATGTCACTGAATATTTTTGTACTTGTCTCTTTGTGTATGTGCAACAAGTCAATAATACCTTGTTTTGGGATATAAATCCATTTGGTAAAACTATAAAGAAAAGCAAGGGAATTATAAACACTTAATTTCAGTAAGCATCTACTGCAGATGGCAGGTGTGCAATATTGGGAGTGTCACTCAAGGAACTTGAACAGTACTTACAATGTGTGTGTTAGTATGCTTGATAATTCACATATACGTTTTACCCATATTCCTTTGTAATTATCCAATTAGAAGAGCATAGTTTTGAATGAACTAAAAAAATTGAGAGATCTAGCAACACCTTCTCACAGCTGTGTCTGTTATAGAAATCAAGGACTGTTCAGTTCATCACAGTCCTCGCCACATCACCATTATATTACACCTGTCAGTTGATTCATTTGTGTGACTTGCCTGGGCCCTTTGGACATCTGAATTAATGACCTCAGCTCTAGGAGATGGTGTAATCTCCAGAGTGCAGGCCGGAGGAAGCCATTTCACTCACCACCAAGTTCCTCCTGGAACACATAAAGTGTGAAAAAGTTATTCCCATCTGCAGCACTTCTCACAATCCTGCAGGCACTGTGGAAACTGCTGAGAAACCTATCCCAACTGACTCGGTAGGTCCAAGATCGTAAGCCACCGCCTCCACCAAAAAGCATGACATTGAATGAAAGTGACTAATCAACAAGGAAAAACAAAGCAAAGAGAAAATGTTCATCTTTCATCTCTAGTCTAGGAGTCATAATTTCCAGGGCAAAGAAATAGATTCCCAACCAAGAGCAGCAGCGAGTCATCAAACATTGCTGAGGTGTTAAGCAATAAACAAAGCCCAGGGTTCCCACCGTCGGATTCTGTGGCCCACCTTGCTGTGGCTTTTAACTGAAACAAGGAGATGGTTTAAAGACAGGCACATGGGGGATGTGATACTTGAAGGAGTTCATTCTGATGATGAACCTTTGTTATTCTTAGCACTGCTTGGAAAATCCATCCAGGTGAGGGGGGCTGTGGTGGGAAACTCCATGAGTGTGGCTTTCATGGGTGGATCAGCTCAGTTCCTCCAGTACTTATTCTATCGTATGGGGCACTTGGTACCCACATGTCTGTTATCCACCACCACTGTTTCCCAACAAATTGAGCCCGAGGCAGAGAGAAGACTGGATTTCCTGCACTCTGTAGATGTGGCTTCTTAATGGCTCTGAAATCAGCTCCTGGGTCTCCATGTCCTGCCGTTTCCTCCATTGCAACCACAAGCCTCATCCCCTGGGTAACTTCAGCAATGCCCCACTTTTCCCCTGACTGCAGTCCTGTGTCACTAAAATCAAGTTTCTACCTGGCCACCACTGGGATTCTTTTTTTTTTTTTTTTTTTTTTAAAGAAATCTAACCATCCTCTCTTCCCCTTAAATGACATTTTCCATAGCCCCACTGTGCTGTTTGCAAAGTGTAAACTCCATAGAATGGGCTTTAAGTCCCTTCAGGTGTCTACATTTTATTTTTTTTGAGTTGTCGTCTTGCTCTGTCACTCAGGCTCGAGGGTAGTGGCACGATTATAACTCGTTGTACCTTCAAATCCCTAGGCTCAAGTGATTTCCTGCACCCAGCATGGACCCCTCCTTTTATCTTTCATCTATCTTATATCCACATTCCAGACAGGCTGAACTATTTGTTGGTACCTTGAACCCAGTCTTTTACCAGTTCCAAGCTTTTCTACCTGCTACTCCTCCTACCTGGTAAGTGTTGTTCTCTTCCACCATCCCTTCCTCTCTCCACTCTCTGTTAATTCAGGCTCAGGCTTAGTCATCATTTTCCTTGACAAACAGCTAAGATTAGATAAAGTACCATCAGGTGCGTGTGCTCTAACAACATATATGGTAGAACTGTATTGCTTCCTACATACATATATGCACATGTATGGATATGTGCATATGTGTACATATGAACTGTATAGACCCATGTGCAAATACATATACAAACATTTTAAAATAAAAATGAAAAGTACATCCTAAGCCATAAACACAGCTCTGGCTCAGTAATTCCACTTTTTGGAAGTTATCCCAAGAAAATAATCATAGATGTAGTCAAATATTTAGCTGCAATTTTTTTTTGTATTAGAATATAGCTGTGATAGCAAAAAAGTTGCAAACGGCTTAAACTGACTTAATGCATTGGAGTACATTAGAGTACTGGTCAATGAAATGTAATTTTTATTGTTTATGTATGTATTTATGTTTATAAAGACAGGGTCTCACTCTTTATAAAGCGAGTTCATAAGAACAATTTAGTAACTCCTAGGCTCAAGTAATTCTCCCACCTGGATCTCCAAAAGTTCTGGGATTACAGGCATGAGCCACTACGCCCAGCCCAAAATTTGATTTTATTATTAAAACGAAGTTCCTAAAGCACGACTTAAAAATATGAAAAGATGTTGAAGATATATCATTAACTCAGAAAGGATATTACAAAATAGTACATATTTTAAATATGATAATATTTTGTTTAAAAGGCATAAAATGTACAGAAAGACAGCACAGCAAAGTGTTGCTGTATATCATGTGTGGATGTGACAGTTATATTTTTCTCTCTTATTTGGTTGAGTTTGCTAAGTATGCCACAATAAACATCTTTTTTATGGATATATGATAACTATAGAAGTTTCGCTGGCTTGTCTTATAAAAAAAATTTAAAGAATTCGCTGGGCGTAGTGGCATGTGCCTGTGGTCCCAGCTGCTCTGGAGGCTGAGTCAGGGGAATCACTTGAACCTGAGAAGCAAGAAAGGCTGCAGTGAGCAAGATTAAGCCACTGTACTCCAGCCTGGGCAACAGAATGAGACCTTGTCTCAAAAAAAAAAAAAAAAAAAAAAAAAAAAAAAAAAAAAAAAGAATATGAGAGAATGCTTAGGTGTTCTAATTCCTGCAGGAATCTTGGGGCTGCAACTGGGGTAGAGGTGGCCTGACATAAAGGAGAGCTTGCAGACAGGTCACAGGAGGGCAGGCACAATGAAAAGGGATTCTGTTTCTTACAAACTTGATCTCAAACCAGCTCCAATTATGATTACATTCATGGATCCTGCCTCTGAATTTAAGCAGTCAAACTTTATGTGTGTGTATGTATGTGTGTGTATGTATTGGGGAGAGGAAGCTTTGGTTTCACTAACTTAGGGTTGGGAATAATTTCCTGCTTAGAGAGGGAAAAAAATGACAAAGAACATCTGCTGGGGACATGGGACACCTACAAGCCAGTAGCTGCGACATCACAGCCTCCTGCAATCCGAAGGGGCTCTACTTCCGTCACTTTTTTCAGGGACTACTGTGTGAGTGAAAGAGAACTATGTGTTTTTATGGGTGGGGTTGCTGAAAGAGTATCACTGGCAGTTGAAGAGCTCCTAAAGGTGAGGGTCACCCTTAAATAGGAGAGAATTGGAAGCTCACATTACATTTTACTAAGTCTCCCTTTGGGGGGCTATGTGTGCTTCAGAGAGTTCAAGAGGGGATTCCTTTTGTCACAGGAAGATCATATACGAAATTGAATTTGTATCTATTTGTGTTTTCTTTTTAGGTAAGAAATAATAATTTTTATCTCAAAGTAAGGAAATACAGGTTGACACTGATATCTTGACTTGTTCTACGTGAGAAGATGTCATCTGCCAGAGGCAGGCACCCATAGGTGGGGAGGGGAGGTTCATCAAGGTGGATGGTTGATGTGATCCTTGGTTCTTTCTTTAAATTTCAGCCTATTTACAGGAAGGGCAGCTTAAAGGTGCCTATGCAAGTGGATACATGGACTTCATCATCTGGGCCTAATTGTATCCATTTGAACTCATGCACTTTTGGGGGATAGCTCAGCTAGGAGAGCCATTTAAACTAAGTCACTAAACATAATAATAATGATTGACAACCAGATATTTGAATCCATATATCATTAAGTGATAAACCAAGGACTTCAAAAATTATGAACCATGTTAAATGTTTGCCCTTACTATAAAATGTTTAAAAAAATTAAAAGCCAGAATTTTTAAAAACTATGAGCAAATAGGATTGAATTTTACATGTAAATAATTATATATTTATGCATATCTATAAAATATATAATACAATAACGTATTATCTTCAATATCTATATAAACACATATTTTATATCTAATTCTTTTAAAATTTTTATTTTGTACCCATTTTAATGAAGCACATTTTTTACTATTACAGTAGCACGTATATATAATTTACACACATGATATGCATATCTTAGGGTTGGGTGCTTAAAATTTACCTGCAAGAGCAAGTTCACATGGTAGGAAACCATAGTTTTATGTTCTTCTCCTACCTAGACCATGAGTTCTTTGAGGTCGGGGACAATTACCACCTTTTATGTATCCTGTTGTCACATATGCCTGGTTCCAAGGTACAAAATAAAGGTTCATCCAATGAAGGACATTTCCCTTAAAACACAAACCAGGAAATACCAGATTAAAAGCAGAGCATATGATCTGGCTTCCCCTGAAAACATGAAGCTTTTGGCTTGACCTACTAACAATCAACTCTCCACATCATCCAACAGTTTTAAGATAAGATAATAATTTATGTACATATTTATTTTGGTAAAATATCAAGCTGCACACTCTAGTTATAAGTACAGCCTTTTCATTTTTTGACTCGCAAAAAAAAAAAAAAGAGGCTGGAATGAATACTTTTTCTCCTTCCCACCCACACTATTTCAATAAGGAAAAAAAATGGCCTCCCCTTTATGGCAATTTGTAGCCTGGAGCTGGTTTTTAGAGTTGAGTAATAAATCCCAGAAAAACAGTGACTACAATGGAAAGGCTGACAGACATTTAACACTAATGGTGCAAACAGAGGGCACTCAGGAAAACGCTCAGGCCAGATTCTCCACACTGAATACTCAAAGACTGCTCACCAATCTACTGCGTTTTAGTGGACAATTTGCTTGTTTGTAAATAGCAGAAAATTTTCAAAATACTAGCGAACCCAGGGAAGAGAAATTTCCTTGATATTCCTGTTTCCCACAGGTTTGAATATCCTGAAATAGTCACTGCAAGTCCTTTGGCTGTTGTTGTTTTTAACTCTAAGGAACAAAAATGATATTTGAAACATGATAACTTGATAATAATTAAAAAAGCAAAAAACTAAAAAAATAAAAAACAAGAGTTACAGTACAATACTGCAACTAAAACTTGAACTAGGATGGCTTCAAGTATTAGCCTAACTGTCACATCTTCCAACAGGCAAGACATCTAGTTTTCTAAATGTAATATACTCCTGTGTAGAGGCTAAAAATGTAAATTGTCAAAACCATTTGGTTAATATTCCACATACCAAGGAGAGAAGTATCTCTGAACATTTAGGTTGATGTTGAGGCTTAATGCTTAACAATTCAGGAGAAGAACATTTGGATAAAATTCTGCCTCCAACTGCAATTTCTGTTATTTCCCATTGAGTTAAAGGCTCTATAGATTATATCTCTAACTGTGGGATAGGAACCAGCCTTGAAATGCCATGAATGCCAGCCCCAAGAGTCTCACATTGGACAGTAAAAGGATCTTATATATTAAGGTGAAATAATACACCCAAAAAGCATAGCAATACTTCAACTAGCGAGACTTTTATAATTCAAGCAAGACTTCCATTCTGGGATTTTGACAATATGGAACAGCAAATGCTTTAGGCTGAAGGAGAAACATTCCCAGGTGATAAGAATTTACTTTTGTATGGAGTAACATAGCTGGAGCAGATCTGGGGGTTAGTCCGAGGATTACAGAGGTGCATGTTCCAGCAGAGTCCTGGAAACCCAGTTTAGACAAGAGAGAAGCAGTAACACAGAATGCATCGCCATGGTAATAAAACCATTGGACCTATTCATGTAATTATTCCATACAAATATCAAAGACGTAGTCAGAGCCAAGACGACATTTTATCATCTCAACTGATCCTTTAGGTTCACACAAAGGAACTCCTATTTTATTCAAACACATATGTTCTGTGAACAACATTATTCATGTTAGATGTGTGTACAATCAGATGTATATACAATCAGAGACACAATTACACTTAAATCATCTGTCTATATACCTGGGGGAAACAAGCCATGTGCTTGGCATTTTGACGGGGAACTATGGATTTGCAGATAGATTTATGTTATAAGCATTCTTAGGAAGGATTCGGACTCGAGGAAACGGTGCAGATATATTTTTAAAAGATGCTTCCTGCTCACAAGGACTCAGTTAGTTTCTAAGCCCCCTCAGCCATTCTGCATGTACAAGCACTTTCTCTGGGCATAATTTAAGGGCAGTTGGAAACTTTGGCCCAATTTGATCAAATATTGATAGACGGTCCAGTAAAACGTGGTATGAGAAGCAGCTACTTTACTGCACGTTGACACTGTAAATTTGAAGAGACACTGTCAACCTGCTGAGCTCTGAAATTTACTTCCCTAAAAGACAGATAAATCCCATGGTTAACACCGGATATCTGTGTTAAATATACATACTCATGTACCTTCTGTAAGGGACTCCACGATAAATTTCTCTTAGAGTCTAGTGCTAGGAAATAGTTTTTTTTTTTTCCTGATGAATGTCTCTGCTTTCTTGTTAGAGAATGAAGGCTCTGTGACTCATCCTGTTTCTCTTTTTGCCTTTGCAGCCAGGAACCTCTGAGTTTCATTTTGTAGTCACTTAGAGTAGCTCTTCCTAGCTTATGTTTTCTAGCACAACTGATCTGCTCCTTCATTATGAGCCCCTATTTCTCCCTCCACCAAGTTACTTTCATGATTTTATTTTCTCTCTATTGAAAAATCATCTCAAATTCTTTCTGGAACTAGAAAAGAAGAAAAATAATTAATAAACATACTCAGGTCCCAAGATTCCTTCAAGTAACCTCAGTGATATTTTGTTTCTTTTCTTTTCTTTCTTTCTTTCTTTCTTTTTTTTAAAAGTCTCGCTCTGTTGCCCAGGCTGGAGTGCAGCGGTGCAATCTCAGCCCACTGGGACCTCCGCCTCCTGGATTCAAGCGATTCTCCTGCCTCAGCCTCCTGAGTAGCTGGGATTACAGGTGCATGCCACCATACCCGGCTAATTTTTGTATTTTTAGTGGAGACGGGGTTTCACCATGTTGGTCAGGCCAGTCTTGAACCCCCGACATTGTGATCCACCCGCCTCCTGCCTCAACCTCCCAAAGTGCTGGGATTACAGATGTGAGCCATTGCACCCAGCCACTTTGTTTCTTTTACTTGCCTGAAAATTAAAAAAAATATATTACTACTTAAAAACCAAGTATCTGGATATATTAGTGTTGCTTAATGTAGAAATGCAGCTTCCTCCCTTGCCATTTAGCACAAGGCTTTGTTTTAGAGACTCAGTTGAACCTGCCATGGATAATTAGGACAAGTCCCTTCCTAATAATACGTTCATTGGACTTATGAGCAGTTCCTGCTGGAGTTGGTGAAGGCTGGTCCCTCATCACACTTTTTTGGGCTTTTCAAAAATAAAAAACACAGATGGGTATTTATCATAAGGGGAAATTATTGGAAGAAATGCTTTTTCTTTCCATTATAAGACAGAGAAATTTGGTCCCAAATAGGCTGACACCAGCATTGTTAAGTAGAGGGGAAGAAAGGAGGAAAGAAGGCAAAAACCAATTCGATTCAATGTCAGTGGAGTTCCAACTTTCATTTAAACCAGTGGTTCTCAAACTACTATGCATTGGAATCACCTGTGGGCCTTGCTAAACACAGCGTGCATGGGTCCATCATCACAGTTTCTGATTCAGTAGGTCTGGGGTGGGGTCTGAGAGTCTGAATTTCTAACAAGTTTCTAGGTGAGGCCGATGCTGCTTAAATTCTTGCATACCTTTCCCCATCCATCAAAAAATCCAAAGTGGTTCAGCTATTGTCCTAAAACCATTTTTCCCTTTTTTATTCAGTCTAAGTGCTATTCCACAGTGTTAGGGGAAGGGATGGGACGGGAGAGGAGGGAGATACAAATGTGTGTTAAATTGCCCTGTTTAGATCCACCATTTATATCAGTCATAACAGCAACAAATGTTTGTGTAGAGCTTCCTCTGTCCAGATCTAGGCTAATTGCTTTACAAGCCTCACTTCATTCACATACTCACCCTCCAAGGTAGATATTAATATGGCTCCCCGTTTACAGATGAGGAAATTGAGGGGTAGAGGGATTAATACTAGCCTGAGATCACATAGCTCGTAAGTGATGTGCCTGGGGTTGGAGTTCAGGTCTGTTTCCAGAGTCTATGGTCTTAACCACTAGACTGTGGAGATTTCTCTCCAGGTAGAAACAGAGATACAGCAGTTTCTTTTATATTTATCAGACTCTTTATCCAGAAACACAATGTCACAGCATAAACCTGAGGCTATCCCGGGTCTTTGGATTTTGACTGCTGAATTTCTCAGTGGGTGTGCACCCCTCTTAGACCCACTTGGTCTGAGGAATTCCTACAGGAAGTGAGCGGTGACACTGACCCCTGGCCCAGGGAGGCAAATGACAATCTGTTCAATTGGAATATGACCAGTATTTCAAGAGTCATGACCTCTTTATGGGGCCAAAAATAGCTACAAGAAGCTAGTGGTTTCAGACTTTTTTACAAATAGCAGAAATGAAGGTGGTATTTTGTGAACACCAGATTCTAGCTTATAACATGAGTTAGGATATCGCTTTTAGGCTCTACATGGCTGCTTTCGTTGGCCATCTGGAAAATACAAATATTGACCACCACCTTGTTTACAAGGATGCCGTGCTAAGTAAAATGAAGAGACTGAGAAAAAAGGAGATTAGAGAAAGGAAGGACTAGAATAAAAAATTAAAATGGACCAACACCAATAGAAGTAATAATAACACAGGGGCCAATGGTGACGAAGTGATATGTTTTGACTCCAGGTCACCACCCAAATCTCATCTTGAATTGTAATCCCCACGAGTCGAGGGAGGGACCTGGTGGGAGATGGTTGGATTATGGGGGTGGTTTCCCCCATGCTGTTCTCATGGTAGTGAGGGAGTTCTCACGAGATCTCATGGGTTTAAAAGTGGCAGTTTTCCCTGTGTACTTCTCTCTCTCCTGCCACCATGTAAGACATGGCTTGCTTCCCCTGCATCTTCCACTGTGATTGTAAGTTTCTTGATGCCTCTCCAGTCATGTGGACTCTGAGTCAATTAAACCTCTTTCATTTATAAATTACCTAGTCTCAGGTAGTATCTTTATAGCAGCGTGAAAACAGATTAATACATGAAGAGAGTGATAACCAACCTTCATGAGACTTTCTCCACTGGACAAGCTGTGTGCTCAATGCTTTGTGGACTCATGGATTCATTTAATTCTTAAAACAATTCTATGAATAGATTGTAAGATTGTCCTCATTTTACAAACAAGAACGGAGGCTTGGAGGAAGTGGGCAACTTGCCCACGAGGATGTAATCCCCAAGTGGTGGAATATATAGTGGAGTCACATAAAGGCGCAAAGCCCTGACCATTACATCACATGAGCTCACCCATGGGGGTCAGCGTCACAGGTGCTGCCTCTGGACATTCAACAACAAGGGTCTGTCCCAACCCCCTGATACCACTCCCTTTCCTCGGTAAGACACTGTAGCCAGTTTCCTCTCCTCGGCCACAGAGTTTCAGAAATTTGAGCCTTGTCCCAGCAGTCACAGTGGGAGTTGTAAGCCCAAATGGTGAAAGCCCCATGCAATTATTGCCATATAGGACAGTGGCTTCAGTGTTTTCAAATCAAGTTTTAAACAAGACTCTAATTCTAGATTTGGATGTAAAATATCCTGAAATTTTAATGAAGTCTCCTTTAAAAGAAAAAAAAAAAGGCAACTAACACTCGTTTATTTTAAACACAGTCTGGGAAGAACAAACTAGGTCTGTGGATCTCATTTGAACCGCAAGCCTTCACATAGTTCATGACCTCTAACCTATGTGCCAAGTGTCTGGAAAAGAGGAGGGCACATTGTGCTTACAATTTCACAAATAAAGAGAGTTGGTCCTTTCCCTCATTTTTTCTCTCCCAATGTTTAGATTTGTAAAAAGCCCGAAAGGAGAAAAGCACTCTAAATAAGGAATCAAATATTGAGCAAATAAGAGAAAAGAATAAATCTGTTTGAAAACAGTCTCATAGCTCTAATGACTAGGATCTAAAAATGATCCTAACATATTTTTTTAATTGGACTAACATCCAGAAAAATAAAAGATAAATTGGGGAAGACGTTTTTAGCAAGGTGAAACAAAACAGAACCTCAGTGTAGAGTTGAGAACCTAAGAGTTGTGTCCTGAATTAAGCTTTTTCATGATCTTTATGGTATGCAAAATGAAACCAGGAAAAGGGGCTGGAGAAAATAGTACAAAGGCAAAATCCTGCCTACGGGAAGCACAACATATGGAAAGACACGTTAAAGTTCAACACTGCTTTTAGGTAATCTGACTTAAAGGCAGTGGTGACCTGTTATGGGACAAAGGCAAAGTCATCACTTTCAAGGAGACACAGGGGCATTAAATGCTAGTTACAAAATGCTTCCAGTTCACTGGAGTCAGATTCATGTTTCTTGTTATCTGCTGTCCTGCCGTCTCCCTCCTGTTAGCCCGTGGTTTCTCTTAGATCCTCTGCAGAATTCTGGAAACCCAGAACCCATTTCCAGGACTAGCAGTGGAGCATGTGACCTTGACCAAGCCAATGAGCTCACTTCATGCCCCTGAAAACTGGCAATGGTTTGGGAACTTGGTATATGACATAAGGTGGTCTATTCCCAGCGATTATCTACAAAACTGCTGAAAAAGACACTTTCTATTTCCCGTTGGATATGAATGAGGAAGTTTATGACTTCAGAGTCTTCCAGCTGCCATCCTGAGTCCGCAAGCAATGGAAGGAGACAGAAAGACGTTATCTTCTTGGTGATATTGTCCAGCTGCCAGATCAAGCCTTCCCTGATGTATACATTATTTGGGGGTTTTTCAATTACATGAGCTAGTACATTCCTTATAAACCAGTTTCAATGTGATGTCTTCCTTGTTACTTGCAGCAGAATCCTAGTGATGCAATATTCATCTCTCTCACTGCATTGCATATTCCAAAAAAGTAAGTTCCATGATTTTATTGTAAAAGATCTACTTGGATCAGGAGCTGAAAATACCAAGATTAATAAAATCCCATGAAAGTTACATAGTCTATTGTGGAAGACAGATACATTAGATAACTACTATACAGTTTGATTGGTTCTGAACTATACAAGACATTTCTGAAGCATGGAAAAGAAAGTTTTTAACTATTAGGGTGAAGATGCATTAAAAGGAAGATGACAAATACTTCCAAAGCGAGTGATGTCAAAGCATTCTCTAGCCCACAGACAACCTTAGTAAATATTAGGCTGTTTGATGGATTGCTTGTGTGAAAAGATTCATACTTTCAAACCTCCATTAATTTTGTACTGCTTTCACATTTTCCCCTAAATCTATGTACCACTATTATTATATTTACCCAATTTTAAAACTTGACTATTTTAAAACTTAAAAATTTAGTTAAGTCTCAACTTAAGCAATACTATCTATTAGATCATGATTTTGCCATAAGTTATATTTTTTCACAAACACATTACAATGCATATTAACTGTTAAAGAAAAAAATGTTGGCCCATATGCTATGCAAAATCATGTTGTGAAACACCAGAATTATATCCGTTGCACTTTGAAAAATCCTCAGGGAGAAAGACAGAGAGGACCTGTTTAAGTATGACTTATAGCATGTCATGGGCTGTGGAGTCAAGCAAACTGGAGATCAAAGCAGCTCTGTAACTTACTAGGTGAGATGATGGACAAGTTGTTAATTACCCTGAGCCTCATTTCAGAAAAGGATGTTTACAATGCCCTCTATGCCACAGAGCTGTTGTGAAAATTCAGCGAGATACTGCACATAAAGCAATGAGCACAAATCTGAATGTAGTCAAACCTCAGTAATGGTATCAATTGTTGGTGAAAGGAGCATGATGATGACTAATGGTCTTTAACTGCACAAGGCATTAGGCACTGGGGCAATGAACAGGGTTTCTTACAGTTAGTTCAGTTCTCCTCCTCCTCCAAGTCCATGGTAGAAAACAACATCCCTGTCTCCTTAGCAGTTCGTGATGACAATAAGCGAGCCCCCTACCTGCAACTCACAGGTAAAAGGTACCTTCTGTTGTGTTAAGTCATTGTGACTGGGGAGCTGTGTATTATGCCAGGTCAGCTGTATGAGCACACAACCTGTGAAGCCCACCACCCTTAACTAATGGTAGATGAGTAGCGTGAACAGAAAGTCAACATTTGATGTGCTAAGTCACTGTGATTTAGGGGCTATTTGTTACAGCAGCATAACCCAGTCCATTCTGTCTGATGCAGGCATATCAAGTATTAGATTGCCTTTTTGTGCTTATTTGATTTCCATTTCTTGATTTCAAAGCCTCTCATGAAATTTTGGGAAACATAGAAAGGAAAAACCATTTCTCTGCTGATCAGGAATGCTCGTACCTCGTGGAAGGGGAGTCACATGGGGAAGGATGCCTGAGCTGAGGATGGGTGGAGAAATGCTAAGGCTCTGTTCACTTTAATTGCTTCAGTTCCACTAATCAATTAACATTCGGCTAATAATCCCTTTCAAATGAGTCATTCTCGCCAATTAAAGGCTGATTTGTTGCTAACTGTACCAGCTCCTGGTGAACCTACCTTGTTCTTTTGAAACTGTTTAGTGGAGGCTTTAATGGATGTTATGGCAGTGATAGACTCTAGACAGTGACGAAAGAAGTCACGAGTGGGGAGGGGAAGGGAGAAGGAAGAGAAGTCCTAGGCAGTGCTCGCCTGAATGATTGAATTGGAAAATGAGCCATTCCTCAGGGTTAGCAAATGATTCTTCCCCAGGCAGCGGATTATTAAGCACACCTAGATAATAAACGGATGATTTTCACAGTCATCCTGCACGGTCCTCATATTTTCCATTTTTAAATTCCATGTTACTTTTAAAGGATCCGTCCATTAAGGTGATTTACATCGCTGAGCTGAGACAGTGATGCTCTTTAACATCAGAGGCAGGGCATGATTATTTATCATTAAATCAGGATTTTTACTATTTTTAAAAATTCTTCTGTTTCCGGCACAACCTCTTGTCATGATACAGATAGATGCTGTCTTTACTTTGAGCCCCCTGAACACTGGGCCAGGTGTACTTCACAGCATCCTTAAGAATACAGGCGAGAGAAACGCCCCTTCCCCTACTTCTCACCCTCCCATCCTGTCCTGGCAGCGTGATCACCAGTGAGTTAACGGCATCATTTCACTAGAAAATGTCTAATGGTGTGGCATTGAATTCTGATTCCATTTATTCCAAAATAATGAGGCAGAGGCCCCCACGTCACGTTATCCTCCTATATTTTAATACAGCACTTAATTTATCCATGACACAAATATTGGCTAAAGAAGTGTGCTGTGCCAGGCACTATTTGAGACCGTGAGAACACCGACAAGAACCAGTAGAAGAGGCCCCATCCTTACTGTGTGAATTCTATCCTGGGGTTCTTCATCTTGGCACTACTGACATTGTGGCCAAATATAATTATTTGCTAGGGGGAGTTGGGGGAGGGGGTGTTCTGTGTATTGTGGAACATTTGGTGGCATCTCTGGTTCTACACACTGGAAGCCAGTGACATGTTAGTCCCAGTTGTGATAAAAAATGTCCCCTGGGAGGCAAATGGTCCCAGCTGAGAACCACTGTTCTAGTGCGAGAAATGAAATACACACAAGGTAATTTCACACAGTGATAAGTGCTATGAGGAAAATGCAACTTGAAAGGTTGAAAAAGGATGTTTAGGAAAAGAAGAGATCAGTTCAGCAAAGTGACCACAGAGGGCTTCTCAGAGGAGGTGACCGTGAGAATTATGAGGAGAAGCCAGGCCATGGGAAGAACCAGGAAAACAGCCAATGTAAAACTGAGAGTACAGAATGGGGCCAGCTGTTTTCAGAAACAGAAAGAAAGACAGGGGCCACCGGGCAGGGCGGGGCAGTGAGAGAAAGAATGGCGCTATCCCACACTGGAGAGGTGGGGAGGTGGGCAGAGGAGAAACGAGGGCAAAGAATCAGGGTTTAAATGCAGCCCAGGAAGTCACTGGGAGTTTTGAACACAGGGGTGACATTATGAAATGTATCCATTCATTCCACACAGATGAACAGGCGACTCATTTCTGTACAAGGCAAGGTACTGGGGCTTCAGGGAGGCAGAGGGCAGCAGTATTTGGAAAGATACAAAAACAATTAAGTCCCTGTCCCTGACCTTGAGGGGTTTCCAGACTACTGAAAGATAGTAACATGTAGGCCAAGAAAAAGTAGGTTATAAATGCCAATAAGAGATAGATACAAAATGCTGGGGGTACATTTTTTAGCATGGAAAGAGGAAGGGAGAGTTTCTTGAAGGAGGAAAAAATGGAGCTTTCGTCAGGAGGGAGAGGAGGATAGTTGAGGCAAGGCAAAGAGCACTGCCCTGCCTGGGAACCCTTGAGCAGCAGGAATCCAGGTGCCTCCAGTCTCCACCAGGTCCCCAAATCCCAGCACAGCTTCCGGTTCACAGCTAATGCTCCGTAAATAGGTGAAGAAATTTTTCTGCATTCTCCACGTGTAGAGAATTTCTCTAATTACTTCAACTGCTGCTATGGACTGAATTATGTTCCCCCGAAATTCCTATGTTAAAGCCCAAACCCTCAATGTGATGGTATTAGGAGAAGGGGCCCTGAGAAAGTAATTAGGTCACGAGGGTGGAACCCTCAGGATGGGATTAGTGCCCTTATACGAAGAGATACAAGGATGTGCACTCGCTCTCCTCTCTCTCCTTCTCTCTCTCTCTCTCTCTGTGTGTCATATGAGGAGACTACTTCTTCTACAAGCCAGGAAAAAAATGCCCTTACCAGAAAGTTGATGATGCTAGCACCTTGATCATGAACTTTCTAGCCTCCAGAACTGTGAACAAAAAGTGTTGTTTAAGCCACCCACCCAGTCTATGATATTTTGTTACAGCAGCCTGAGCTGACTAATACACACCCATTGCTCATTTCATTTTCATATCATCCTCAGGAAATTGAAAGTAAGCTCCATGGCTGCAGGAAGTACTGTCTTTTGTTTTCATTCCCTTATCCCAAGTGGACTGAACCCTACCTGGCACACAATAAGAGTGTCATAAATATTATTTGAATGAATAAATAAATGAGCTTGAATGCAAAGGAAAGGAGATTTTTAAAAATCACGTAGGCGATAGAAAGCTATCATTGATGCTTAAATAAACGTAATTAGTCTATGCTTCCTCTTTACTTAGTGCCACTTCCTATAAGTTATCACATTTAGTCATCACCACTGTGTTGGGTTCTGGGGATCTTATGGTCTACAAAACAGATGTGGTCCTATTAGACTATAATTAAAAGGATGATATTAATAATTCCACAAACAACTACTTAAAGTAGTGTTTACTGGTGTAGTAGCAAAGAATGGATGACAAGGACTCCCGCCCATTCTGGAGGACAAGGACCACACACTATAAATATTTGTTAAGTTAGCATAAGTTGAGGACTGTTTCTTGTTCTTACAGAGAAGAGCTGAAGTTCCAGGTTAGTCATTTAAAATTCTTTATTACCTTGTCTCTATGTATTTCCTCTTCATAAAGCTGATTGCCTTTTTATTTGTGTGATAAAAAATGCTCCAGCTCAGAAACCATGGAGGGCAAATAGGGATGTGAGAGTTTCATACAGGAAATAGCCAACTTCCATTAACAAGTTGAGCCTGTTGGGAAGTCTTTACTTCTCTTGTCTTAATTGGGATCATAAAATCTTCCTGAGAGTAGGTAACTCAAAGGAGAGAAAGACATGGCTGATCACCCAAAGTTTTTTCTGCAGTTGTCACAAAATCTGAAGTGATCTATACATATTAGTCTGTAAGGTTATCCTAAAACTACTCCAATCACGTGGAGATGAAACAAGAAAAAGAAGAAGAAAATATAGTGAATTTTCCATCAAGTAAAATGTGTTAAACCCTATTCTTTTTTTCTGAGATCGTAAAAGGATAGTTATCGACTAAGGTAGCTTGTCTTATTTTATTTTAATGTCTTTATTTGGCAAAGTAAAAGAGGGAGCAATCTGGAGCTAATTTCCCCAGCATTTTGTTGTTTTTTGAAATTTAAGAGTGGGATCTACTGTTGTGGGGAAGAGCAATCTCAGCTGAAACTGGCAGGTGGGAGGGACAGAAGGAGAAGCCGGGAAGGGCGAAGGCTGAGACATGAGCAAGAAAAGAAAATCGCCTTCCCAAAAAGTGCACTTATACACATGTGTCGGTGCATCTGTGCATGTGTATAGGTGTGCATGCATGTGTGCATGTGTGTGCGTGTGTGTGGTTGGTTGGTTAGGGCTATAAAGGGGGTTATTGAAGAGAACAAAGAAGTCCTTGAGTGAAATGGAGAAGTGAACCTTCCCAAACCAAGGGAATGTTCTAAATCGGCCAGGCTGCTTGGGGGTCTAGAAAATCGGTACCAGATCCACACTTCCCAAACTTTAAAGCGTGTTTGAACCACCTGGGGATCTTGTTAAATGAAAATCCCGATTCATTTGGCGTGGCAGAGGCCTGAGATTGTGCATCCTCACAAACCCAGACAATGCTGATACTGCTCCGCGGACCACGTTCTGAGTAGAAAGGAGATGGAATACATCCAGGAGTAAGGGGCCAAAGTAGGCCAATTGGTGGCTAACTGAACAGAGACAGAGATGAGAAGCAAGTATGGAAGATGACAAAGTCAGGCAAATAGACCCAGAGGCACCTACTGGATATCAAAGTGACTCCACTGGTAATTAGGATGCAAGACCTCTGGCCAGCCCTGGGTAGCACTGATTCACTATAGGGCTATTTATCACTAAATATGGTATATCGAAATATAAATCTGTATGAGCAGCTCTCTGAACAGTCGTGGGCCATAGTGTAGTGGTCAAGAACACTGGCTTTCAAACCAGACATCCTGGATCAAATCCCAGCTATAACACCGACTAGGAGGAAGACCCTGTTTCTCAATTCTCAGTGCTTCCTTTTTCTCATCCGTAATGTGGTGGTAATTGTGCCTACCTTATAACTTTGTTTTGTCAAGTGCATGGACCATTGCCAGGCACGGAAAAGAATAACGCTGTTGGGAAAGCAGAAGCGGACTGACTCAAAGAAGCCAAACCATTCACTCTTTAGCCAACAAGTGCAGCTTCCAAAGGCAGCTATGGAGTTGTTTGGTTTTCCCAGCATAAAGCAAACAGCCCTTAAAACTGACTATGGGAGATTACAGATCAATTTTAATTTTCCTCCTTATATAAAAGCAATATATGGTCATTCAGTCATTTGTTTATTTAATTAACCATGAAACAAACATTTCTTGACATCCTATGTTCCTACCCTAATTTTCCACATACTCTGGTTGTGTGTTCTTTGACATTCAAAAAAATTCATTTCAGAAATGTGTTTGATGAATACAATCGAAACTGTATAAACCTGCTAGTTCTGGACTATCAAGATTATATAGCATAAAATAATGTCCTGGCTTTTTATCAATAATGTAATCATGTTGGATTGGATGAGTGAACACTGTTGGTCCTGTTTTATATAAAACTTTAGGTTTACTTATCTGGCCATTGTTACATTGGATATAAAGGTATTAATAATTTGTTATTGGCATTAAAAGAGAGATTCTCAGTTACAGTTGTGATATTTGAAATTGGAACCCAAAGAGGATCCAAGAATATGAATTGGAGCCCTTGAGGTATGGCAGCCTTGCACAGTGCACAACCTGTACATTCATTCATGACACCCCTGCTTAGCTCAATAACTTAAAACACAGCAAACAAATATTAACTCATCTGAGGATTTTTCACAGTAAAATTCAGGCCAAGCTGGATCAGTATATTTTTTCCCTAAGTTACATATAAGACACTAATAAAGAAAGCTGTTTGAGCAAAACTTATCAAATATGATATTCATTTTTTTATTTTATTGGTATTACTTGCAAGTATTTCTGTTTAAATGGCCAGATTTAATTAAGTTATAAATATGACTGTTTTATTATAGCTGAGTAACTCTTACAGAGAAAACATAATAAAGAAAATGTCCAACTCTACAAAATAAAATTTTTCTAGGGAGGAAAAAAAATTCTAGTTTTAGCTTTCATTTGGGTGGAAAATTAAACTAATGCAATTGAAAAAAATATTAATGGCAATTTTGGGAAAATCTTCAGCTTTTCAGTTGTGACACTCCTAAAATACGTTCTAGGTCTTTAATTTACAATGCAATAAAGTTGTTGCACTCTACATACAAAGCCATATTGGTGGTTAATTTGCTGTGTTTTTTGTAATCACTGCAGCAGTAAAGCTGTCATTTTTCCTCTCATGACATGTGTCTCGGTTTGTCATAACTCAGCATATCAGCATTTTATTTTGTTTTGTTTTGTTTCCAATCTAGTTGGCCAAGAAAAAGAAACTCACTGGCCTCCTTCCTAAAGCTCAAAGTCTGGGCACACATAAAATCCAACCAGAGGATCTTGCATCCAGCTGGTTCTAACCACTGAACAGCAGAGTCATGTTTTTCACTCTGAGTGGAAAACTAGTGCTGTGGCAGGCCATGTATTTTTCTTGTTTTTGTTGTTGTTGTTGTTTTGTTATGCTTCCTTTGGAACGTGTGTTTAGATGTGGAGGATTGCGAAGATAGGATTTTGATGATCCAATCAAAATAGGGAATTGTTCAAAGATCAATCTTTTCTCATTCTGCCATGTGATGCAATGTTGGGGGTGGAATAGAGGGATGTTCTCAAACTTCGACATGTATAAGCAACCTCCAGGGTTCCGGTTAGCAATCCAGATCCTGGGTTCCATCCAAAAGACTGCAACATCCAGCCTGTGGCAATGGGTCCTGGATGACTTGTTTTGTGGATAGAGTAGATGCTCAGTATTTGCATAGGAGGATAAGGAGAAAACGGAAGGAGAGAAGGGGAGTGTAGACCCATGTACGGGAGCCTTTTGTCACCTAAAAGACTAAGAAAATCAATGGTGACAGTGACAGTGATGACGACATAGTTTATATCATCCCCAAAACACAAGATGCCACGAAGCCATATTAGAAAAAAGTCAAACAAGAAAAATCCTCAGCGTTCCTAATCTAGGTTTCTTTTTGGGAATTTGGGGCAAAGGATTTTCAGTCCCTTCACTGCATTAAAGGATGTAATTGAGTATTTTTGGTGGTTGGTCAAAGGGTCTGCCATTTGCCATTGAAATAACATAGAAATTTGTCTTCAACAAGATATCTGAAACGTCTGAGTTTGGACAGAAGCATTTTGCCTGGGAAAATCTTTCACCTACAAATCTTCTAAACTTTGGGGCTAAAAATAATTAACATTGAAAGTTTATGCAATGATTTCTCCTTTTACAGTAGTCCCCACTTATCTGTGGTTTTGCTTTTTGCGGTTTCAGTTACCTATAGTCAACTATGATCCAAAAATATTAAATGAAAATTCCAGAAATAAACAATTCATAAGTTTTAAATTATGTGCCTAAGTAACGTGATGGAATCTTGAGCTGTCCCGTTTCATCACGTCATCTCATTGTACACACAGTTTATCATTTCTCATCATCACAAGGAAAAGAAGGGTGAGCACTGTCCAGGATGTTGTTTGTTTGTTGTTTATTTTTGTGGATTTTTTTGAGGTAGGGTCTCATTCTGTCACCCAGGCTGGAGTATAGTGGCATAATCATGGCTCATTGCAGCCCCAACCTCCTGGATTCAACCAGTCCTCCACCCTCAGCCTCCTGAGTAGCTGGACTCACAGGCACACACCACCATACTCAGCTATTTTTTTGTATTTTTTTTTTTTTGGTAGAGATTGGTCTCACTACGTTTCTCAGGCTGCTCTCGAACTCCTGGGCTCAAGCAATCCTCCCGCCTCAGCCTCCCAAATTGTTGGGATTATAGGTGTGAGCCACCATGCCTGGCCAGTACAAGATATTTTGAAAGAGAGGGAGAGAGAGAGGGAGAGAGAGGAGAGGAGAGAGAAGGGAGACCACATTCAATTAACTTTTACTGGAGTATATCATTATAATTGTTCTATTTTATTATTGTTGTTAATCTCTTACTGAGCCTAAGTTATAAGTTAAGCTTTATCAGAGGTATGTATGTATAGGAAAAACATGTATAGGGTTCAGTACGATCTGAGGTTTTAGCCATCTGCTGAGGGTTTTGGAATGTATTCCCCATGAATACAGGGATATACTACTCTGTTTTTAAAACTGGAATAATTGACACTTGACTAACTTGGACCTTATATTGACTACTTTCCCACTAAAATTCTTCAAATTTCTTCTTATATTAGCCCCTTACTTTGACTTAATATTCTGCCACTAAGCTCTGTTTTTGACATTCATTTTGAAAATGCTTTAAGTATCCATGTCAATTCCCTTAAAAAAAAAGGTGATTATAATCCTTTCTTAACTTTCCCCCCTTTGCTGAAAATATCCAATCCCCCAAAGTTCTCTTTTCTGACTGCCAGGGGAAGAACCCTCACCCAGGCTCTTAAGCCATTATAAGCCTATCAAATGCCTCCTCCCACTATTTTATTCAACCAGGGGAATTTTCTATTTGCCCAGGACAAGTGAGCAATTCATTATTCCAATAACTGCCCTGCCAGTGTCATTCCTGAAGAATAAGCCATGAATTAACCACAGGCTTAAGTTCAAGTGACACCCAATCCCCTATTAACTATATTCCTGAAATGCCTTTACCTACTTCCTTCTTTATTCTATCTAGTGTTTCTTCTCTCTATTTTTTTCTTCATAAAGACTAAACACATGGTTCATATCATTAAAAAAATCATGCTCAACACTCTAAAGTGGGCTTTCATTCTCAATTCTAACATCAAAGTTATGTATTGGTTTAAATTAGTCTCTTTTTTTTGCCTTGAATATTAATATTAACTTACATACAATTCAGTGAAATTGGTTCCTTGGTGTGAGATACAAAATGCTTTCTTCTTTTCAAATATAGGCTTGATAAGGTAGATACCCTTACACATAATTTATAATGATATAAATTAGTTTTATGAATAAAAATAGGAAACACAGTCAGACTATTTGCTGTGTTGTATTATTTTGTTATTTTTAAAATTATTTTAATTTTCCCGACCAAACCTAATTTGGATTTTAATCATTAACCAGGTCATGCCCACATCACTCTGCAGATACTTAACTGGCTATCTAGATATGCCAGAAACACACACACACACACACACACACACACACACACGCTCTCATACATACACACACACACTCTCATACACACACATAAACACAGTTTTTTTTTTGATAGCTCTTATCATTCCCCTGTATCTTCCAGCACCTTCTCCAGGATGGTGACTATTCCATGCTAATATAGTCACCGAGAAATATTTTATCCAATGTATATTTTCTACTTCTTCCTGTCTTTCACTTTGAAAGGCCTGTGCTCATGCCATGTGCCTCTTTTTGTTACCTCTTTATGGCCCAGTTGCCATATTGCAAGTAATCTTTTCAAAATGACCATACACTTTCATGTGTCCTTGAAACTCAGTCTGATTTCCAAACCTCCGTCCTTGCCATCTTTCTCGTTCTCACTGGAGCCGATCGTGCCAACCTTCCTCTGTCCATGCACCTGCTGTCTCCAACTTCAGGACTTCTGTACCCAGGGTCTTCTGGGCCAGAAGTTCCTTGCCCCACCAGGCCACTTCAGCCTGGTCAACTCCTGCTAAGCTTTCATGTATCAAGTTCAATACCACCCCCTCAAGGAAGCCTTTCTTGACACCCTAGACTAGGGCTGTCAGACACCCTCACAATAGTAGCCTTTACTCTTTCAGCACCAATCACAATGGCAATTAAAAATTATTGAGAAATACATGTTTTGTTCACTCATGGATTTCTAGAACTTGCACGTCATAGGTGCTCAAATATTTATACTGATACTCATTTTTGTCCTCCTCTAACTCTCCCAATTTCTACTCAATTAGAAAGGTCCTATTTTTCTTTTTCATTCAGTTGGACCTGAAACAAAATAAACCATAGCACCCTGCTTCACCACCTAATATGATCGATTAATATTAGAATGATGCTATTTTAGATCTTTACCAAAGAAAATGAAAAGAAAGAAGGAAGAATGAAGGACTACATGTGTCTCTAAATTTGAGGTTATAAATGACAGTTTAATTGAATTCAGGTACCACATGTGTTTCACTTCGCTTGTGCTGCTTAGGAAATTGAAATGCAGATTTGTGAATCCCTTGAGAAACCAGAAGATCTGGACACATAGATGATGGATTCCCACACGGTGACTACAGGTTGGAGTTGAGTAGCCATGGTGCACATGAAAAGGGACTGGGGCTTGAAGTACTCCTCAGTCCTCACCACTCCCTATTGGGTAGTGCTCAGTTTATCTTGGTCATTTGCTTCCATGCCAGGCATTTATGGGTACATGGTCCCGTGCTTCTATTGCCAATTCTTCAAAAGTACATGGAGACTTCCTCCAGAATAGCTACAAAAATCTGTACCTATTTTTTTAAATCTCATTTCAGGCATGAATAGTTAATGTTAGGGAAAAATCATTTTTTTCTTAACTATTTAATACCTACTATTGCAATAGGGATACGAATTATTTTTCAGTAGGAATGCAAATATTTTTGCAACAATATATATTAAGTAAAATTCAGTGAGTCTGTCTAGGAACAGATCGACTGACGCACTTTTCATAATGTTGAAAGTCTTACAACTTTTCTTTCAATAGGAGCAAACTTCCAAACTTTAGGCTTGCAAACAAATTAAGTGGAAACTGAACTGGTTGTAAGTTAAGCATTTTGAGTGCATATATGTACCTGTGTGTGTGTGTGTGTG